>PVKA01052781.1:0-11542 GCA_004027165.1 Ctenomys sociabilis
AAAAAAAAAAAAAAAAAAAAAAAAAAAAAAGTAATATTTGTACTTCAACAAAATAAAAAGAAAGAAAAAAGAAAAAAAAAATGTGGCATTTATCTTTCTCCTGCTAAATAGCCAAAATTTAAAATAACTACAAGGCTTGGTTTTAGTTCTTAGACTTTCAAGAATACACGCTTGAAAGAAGAATGCCTTTTCCAGTCTGCTGCCTGGACGGCTATTAGGCCAGCAGGGGTCTGACTGCTTGGGCTCCGGCGAGAACAGGTAGTCCCACCGGGTGCCCGTCTCTTAGCCACTTAAAATTAACAGGATCATAGTTATCTCAAAGGCAGCTTGAAAGCTGCCTTTCATTAGAAGTCAAAGCTTGGTTTGAGATTAACATTACGTCTTTCCAATCTAGTTTATAGGTCTGAATAAGTCCTCTGAAGACATCAATTATCAGGGTCATTGAAAGATCTTCTAAGATCATTCTTTATCTGTTTTAGGTCGCACAGAAAAAGGCACATGAACTCTGGAAGTACCAAATTGTCATTTTCTTTCTGTAAAGGGTATTGTCCTTGAAAAACGTGTAGAAACTGAGCTAAGAATGATTGGCCTCTGGTCTAGAAGCTCCACCCTCTAGACTAAAAAACGCAAATAGGGGAAACCCTACTTTCAGTAATGGGACTGTGATTAAGGCCATCTTTTCCTTAGGCTCTGAAGGTGAGGGCGGAGCAGCCTTAGGGTCCGAGATAGCAAATGCCTTGAGCTCTCCTGTAGCTCGCCTCTACAATTGAAAACTAGATTACGATGACTTTCTTACTGCAAACAAAATCTGAACATTTTGCTTTACAGTATTGTTCTAGTTGTGAAAGAGTATCATGTCTGATGCTTCCTCTGCATTCTGTTTTGGCTCTAAGAAGTACACAGGCCACGCACACGTGCAGAAAATATTGAACAGCTTTTTCAGTGGGTATGAATCAAACGTCTTTCCGTGCATAATGATGCACTCTAAAGGAGCAAGAGACTTTGACTGTGAAATTCCCATAATCTGGAATGCAAAAAGAGGGGGTTCTGGATGTCTCCGGGGTACCTCTAGTTGACTCCCCCGCAAGGCATCCCTTGAGCACCACCCCAGAGCAGGTGGACGCTCTTGGAGAGAGGGGAGACAGGATCTGACCCGCCTATCCACCTTTGAACTGGCGTACAACTTTTGTCTGCGGAGAATCTCACAGACCTTGCAAACTGTGCACTTGCTCTTATTGAATATTTGCAAATATGTTACAATTAGTCTAGCAACAGTAATGTCTACACAAAGAAGCACAACTATTCCATAAAAAGGTGAGTTGGAAGCACAGCACATTCCCTAAAACAGACCAACTTTGTGGATAGACAAATGACTGGAAGAACTTTTTTTGTTGGTGGTGGTTAATTCCTGCTAAATAGCCAAAATTTAAAATAACTACAAGGCTTGGTTTTAGTTCTTAGACTTTCAAGAATTTATTAACCAGGAATCGAACTCAGGCCCTTGTGCTTGCCAGGCAAACAATTATTCTAGTGAGTCATCTCCCCAGTCCCTGACTGGAAGAACTTTGCTGTGAGCTCTAGGAAATCTTCATCTAGTCACCAGGGCAGCCTTTCCTAGAAGGACTAGGCTATATTAAATCTTTGGAGCTTACAGGAAAAACATATATTTATCATCTATAAATCACATTTTACATACTGGCAAAAAAACACCATTACTTTAAGGCTGACAAAAATCTTGTTTCTCTTAGTTGACTGTGAGGCGCAGACGTAAATCATCCCTGATAGCCACTGTAGGGTGCAAGCTAGGGCAAGCTGCCTCCACCTAATTGCTGAAGGAGCGACTCATGAAGTTGTACTGAAGAAGTCAGGTAGAATTCCTGGTTTACTAGGACAAGAGAGAAAAAAGTAGAGCCAGGGAGACGGCTCAGTATAATAAGTGCTTGCCGGGCAAGCACAAGGTCCTGAGTTCAATCCCCATGAAAAAGAGGGAGAGAGAGAGAGAGAGAAGCACAATACATAAGTGGAGATCTTTTAGTGGTCAAGAGCCAGTTTTCACCAAGGAACCTCAAAAAATTAAAATTAAAAAAGAATTCATTCTTCTGTTTATGCCCGGGGAGATAGCTCAGTAGAATAAGCACTTGCCTGGCAAGCACAAGGACCTGAGTTCAATCCCTGGTAACACACACACACACACACACACACACACACACACACACACATACACACACAGAATTCATTCACCAAGGAGCCTTTGGGTGTGACCATAACTCCCCAGGTGTTCTCAGTTTCTACTGGCCCACATAACCAGGGATCAGTCTATAGAAAGGAATCCAGCAGTTTCTCTGGCCAACATTCCGTCAGCCATTGGCTTCAGTGGGGATTCACCAAAGAACGGCTGGGGAAACCTGTCCTCTGCTTCCGAGAGTGGCAGCCGCTCTAGGAGGGTTTATTTGCCGGCAGAGTAACCACTGTTTGTCCACGTTCTGTAAAGCCTGAACAAGATCATTTGGCAATTTACAATAAAGGTTTTAAAGCCTACAACTTATCTCTTACACACCTAAATGATATCTAGACCTAGAAGAAAAGGTTGGAAATCTTCCTTCACATTAAATGTGTCTTGGTCCCATAAATGTGCTTTTTCTGGAGATAGCTCCTTCTGGTGTCAACCAGAAGTCAGTTCTCTCCACTGTGTCTCCCAAAGGAGACCTGCCCAGAACACTAAGCCGAGACATGGCTTTTATGTGTGTTCTCCTGGACAGGCGGGCATAGTTCATCTTTCTCTCATCTGACCCAGAGACAGAGTATATGTCTTTTTAAAATGACTTCCCAGGGACTGGAGAGATGACTGAGTACAATAAGCACTTCCCTGGCAAGTTCAATCCCTGGTTCCTAAATAAATAAATAAATAAAAGACTTCCCTATCTACAGCATTAACAAACGCTCATTTTCTAAGGCCTTCACTTAGTTGAAACAGTTTATATTGTTCTCCTAATTTTACATGCCACTAAAAAGTAAAGTACAAAGAGGTAGGAAGGGGCCAGGGAGATGGCTCAGTGGAATAAGTGCTTCCCTGGCAAGTGCAAGAGCCTGAGTTCAATCCCCGGTTCTGCCAAAAAAAAAGAGGCAGGAAAATTAGGAATCATGTCAAAAAAAGGAAGCAGGCCTGACATTCCCTCTAGCATGTAGAGGGGGATCAGAACCAGTCTGTCCTAGTGAAACCTGTCCTCCAAGTCTTTAAGAACAGTTGCCGACCTAATGTCATTTAGTTAGCCGGGCGTGGTGGTGCATGCCTGTAATCCCAGCACTCGGGAGGCTGAGGCAGGAGGATTGTTGTGAGTTCGAGACCAGCCTGAGCTACAAAGTGAGCTTAAGGCCAGCCTGAACTGTATAGTGAGACCCTGTCTCAAAAAGACAAAAAAAAAAAAAAAATAATGTCATTTAGTTGGCAAAAGGAGTCCCGTGATTCATATACAGGCATGTATATTTTCCAACTACAAGCTGGAGTTAAAAGTCCCATTTTTACAGAAGTTTACATAAAATCCACTAGGAAGCTTTATAACTTTACTCTCTCTGTGCTATTGTCTCAAGTCAAGCAAAGAATATAAGTACATTTAGCAACAACTTTAAATGCAACATATAGAGGTACAAAAGTATTAAAATGTCCCACTAAAGAAATATCATAACCTTATAACATTTCCATGTTTTTTTTTCTTTTTTTTTGTGGAACCAGGGATTGAACTCAGGCCCTTGTGCTTGCCAGGCAAATGCTTATTCTACTGAGCTATCTCAGCTATTCTACTGAGTACATTCCATGTTTTAACTTAGATTAATCTATCAACAACATTTTTTTTGTGGAACTTGGGATTGAACTCAGGCCCTTGCACTTGCCAGGGAAGTACTTATTCCACTGAGCCATCTCCCCAGGCCTTCCAACATTTTGACCAACGTTTTAATGAAACCATGTAATAGACAAAACATAAGCAATTGTAAGCAATTTTAACAGAACTATATGAGACAAAACTATGAGGCAAAACATGAACAATTATAAGCAATGAGCAAAGACATATCAACATTTGAAGCATAAAAATTGGGACTTAAGTCCCAATCCAGAATCTATGAAAGAAAAGCAAACTCATACCTTCATCCAATGATCTTGGTGGGACATCCAAAATGATACAGGAAACCTCCAAATGACACAGGGGGGAAAACTGATCTCCCAACCTACAAGGTACCTAGGACCAGTTTGTGCTCTCTAAAACCAAAAAATGAATTTTAGGAACAAATGGAAGTTATGAGCAAAACATATTTACTGGGAGAAAGAAAGCATCTGTCTGAAACAGGTACAGAAGGGGGAGCCCTAGCAGGTTATCCCCGGGAAGCTGTCTCTTCCAGGAACTTTTATAGAGGAAAACCATGCAGTGAGGTGGGCCTAAGGTGGTGGAGAATACATGGGAACTCGCTTAGGTGGGCATGAGGTGGGACAAACCTATGGCCAACCAATGAGATTACAAGCACCGTTGCTCAGGTAATTGATTAAATCCAGTACCAAATGGGGAAGCCAGTCACATAGCAAGCAGGCATGAATACGGGAAAGGGTCTTTTCCTGTTGGGGGTTGTACTAGTGACTCATTTGTGCTCTTTCAAGGTTATTAATATTTAGTTAGAATATCAATCCCTGATGCCCATTTCTAGAGAAGTATGGAGCTGAGTTTCCCCTTTTGTCTTAGCCTTGAGGTGTGGCCCATATGGGAGTGTCTGTCTCTTCCAACTTGAAAAGTCACCTTGCCTTCAATCTTGTCTCCTTGAGAGTCTGGACTGTATATATATATATACTGTCTGACTGTATATATATATATATATATATATATATATATATATATATATATATATATATATACTGTCTGACTGTATATATATATATATATATATATATATATATATATATATTTTTTTTTTTTTTTTTGTCTTTTTGAGACAGGGTCTCATTATGCAGTTCAGGCTGGCCTTAAGCTCACTTTGTAGCTCAGGCTGGTCTGGAACCCACAACAATCCTCCTGCCTCAGCCTCCTGAGTGCTGGGATTGCCTATAATATTTCGATCTAATTCAGCTACCTGTAACATTCCTCCCTCTGAAGAAGTAACCTGAACTGCCGTGAGGGAACCATGGGCAATGACCACTCTGGCTTCTTCAGGCTGAAAGGGGTGGTAAGTTGTTGACTGGCAGTTAGACATACTCTCCAGAGGCTCTATCTAAAGGTCCTCACTAAACACCAGGCATTTTTATCTTGGGTAGACATATTGATGTAGACAGTTGAATACAACTACATACTTCCCTAGGAATGGGAATCAGGGATTGATATTCTAAATAGGTATCAATCACCTTGAAAGAGTACAAATGAATCACTAGTCCAACCCCCAATGGGAAGAGACCCTGTCTCACATTCATGTCCACTTGTTATGTGATTCATTTCCCCATTTGGTACTGGATTTAATCAGTTTTACCTGAGCAATGGTGCTTGTAATCTCATTGGTTGGCCATAGGTTTGTCCCACCTCATGCCCACCTAAGCGAGTTCCCATGTCTTCTCCACCACCTTAGGCCCACCTCACTGCATGGTTTTCCTCTATAAAAGTCCCTGGAAGAGACAGCTTCCCGGAGACCACTCGCTCGGGATCCCCTTCCTGTCTATCTCTCAGACAGGAGCTTTCTTTCCCTCAATAAATATATTCTGCTCATAACCTCCGTTTGTTCCTAAAACTCATTCTTTGGTTTTAAAGAACACAAACTGATCCCAGGTACCTTTTAGGTTGGGAGGTCAGTTTTTCTCCCTGTGTCATTTGCAGGTTTCCCTGTATCATAAAGACCAAAGTCATAACAATAACACAGTGATAACAGCAATGGTGATGGTGACAGCTCTGCCCCTGCAGATGACCCCACACTTGTGCAGCTCCAAGTCCCTCAAAATGACCACAGCAGGCAGAGGTGACAATCACCTGCTGGGATGGCATGCAGGAAGGGAGCTTGCCATGGTCTGACTCTGACAACCCTAGAAGTTTCTAATTCCAATGTTGGAGGAGTGTGATTCCACGACACTAGTTCTAAAGGGCTGTCTGGGTGGTTTTATGTTTCCTTTAATTTTAAAGGTTTATTTAGAACACAATAAAATTCACTCTTTTTAGTGTATACTGCTATGAGGGTTTTTTTTTGTTGTTGTTCTTTGTTCTGTTTGTTAGGTACTGGGGTTGAACCCAGGACCTTTGTACTGAACTATATTCCAGTCTTCTCTTTTTCTTTTTCTTCTTCTTTTTTTTTTTTTTTAACTTTGAGACAGGGTTTCTCTAAGCCGCACAGTTGGTCATACAGGGCTGGAATTTGCAATCCTCCTGCCTCGACCACCCAGAAGGCTAGGATTATAGGCACTGACCACCTCCCCTGGCTAATTTTCTGAGTTTCATTTTGATTTTGGCTTTGATTTTAGGCAGGGACTCTCCATGTAGTGATCGTAAACCCACTACATTGGCCAGGCTGGCCTCAAACTTATGGCAATCTTCTTGCCTCAGCTTCCCAAGTTCTGGGATTGCAGGTGTATACAAGCACACCCAACTGACTCTGACAAATCATACTGTTATATAACCATTGCTACAAGCAAGTCACAGAATAGTCCCTCACCCCAGAAAATTCTCTCAGGTTGCTTCTTTTTCATGACCTCTGTCCACCTCAGCAACTGCTGGAGAACACTAACTCATTCTCGTAGTTTTGCCATGTCTGGAAAGGCATAAGTAAGTAGCCTTCGGGATCTGACTCTTTTCACACAGCATGATACGCTTACGATTCATCCATGCTTTTACATAAATCAAAGTCCTATTAGCCAGGCACAGTGGCATGCACCCATAATGCCAGCTACTCAGGAGGCTAAGGCAGGGGGATCATATGTTCAAATTCAGCTTAGAGGAGCCGGGGAGATGGCTCAATAGAGTAAGTGCTTGCTGGCAAATGCGAGGTTCTGAGTTCAATCCCCGGTACTGAAAAAAAACAAAATCAACCTAGAAAACCTAGTGAGATTCTATCTCTAAATTTTTTTTTTTTTTTTTTTTTTTTGTCTTTTTGAGACAGGGTCTCACTGTGCAGTTCAGGCTGGCCTTAAGCTCACTTTGTAGCTCAGGCTGGTCTTGAACTCACAACAATCCTCCTGCCTCAGCCTCCCGAGTGCTGGGATTACAGGCCTGCGCCATCACGCCCGGCTTCTATCTCTAAATTTAAAAACCAATTTTGTTATTGTTCTTTTGTACAGAGTCTCAACACAGGTCGGACTCATAGTGATCCTTCCATTTTCTTTCTTTCTTTTTTTTCTTTTGGCAGACCCAGGGATTGAACTCAGGCCCTTGCACTTTCCAGGTAAGAACTTATTCTACTGAGTCATCTCCCCAGCCCCAATCCTCCAGTTTTCAACTTCCCCAATGCTAGGATTATAGGCATGAGCCACCACACCTGGACTTAATAGTATCTTTTCTTTCTTTCTTTCTTTCTTTCTTTCTTTCTTTCTTTCTTTCTTTCTTTCTTTTTTCTCTCTTTCCTTCTTTTTGGCAGGCTCAGCCCTCCCTAGGGGCAAGGTGGTGCAGCCTGTGGTGTCCAGGGATCAAACTTTGGTCCCCTGAGGTTGCCTAAACTTGCTTAACCAGACACTTCAGACCACTGAGCCATCTTGCTGGCCCTAAAACCATTTTTTTTTACACAGGGTCTCACTAAGTAGGCCAGGTTGGCCTTAAACTCATTGTGTAGTATAGATCAGCCTTTCATTCATGACAACCCTACTGCCTCAGCCTCCCAGAGTCCTGGGATTGCAGATATGTGCCACCACAACAGGTTTAAAAAACAAAAGCAAAAAAAAAATTTTTAACTTTTTGAGACATGGTCTCACTGTAGAGCTCAGGCTGCACCTGAACTCACTATTGTAACCCAGGCTGGCCTCAAACTTGTAGCAATTCTCCTGCCTCAGCCTCCCAATGCTGGGATTATAGGTGTGTGCCACCACACTCAACTGTTAAAAGGGGCTAGGGATGAAACTCAATGTGAAGGTCCTGGGGTCAATGGCCAGTACTAGGGGATAGGGAAGGCTCATGTCATCGAGGTGTCACATGCTTATTGTACCAACTTGCTAGCCTGTACCTGAAGTGACCCCTAAGCCCGTATGTTGATTTGCAGGCTTGGTCCTCAGCACCTAGTGCTGCTGGGAGGTTGTAAACATGAAAGGGCCAACCTTGGAAGGGTTAGGTTCCTAAGAGGCTGCCCTGCCTCTCAGCTTTGCAGCCACCATGAAGTGGACAGACCACTTTTATCATTGATTGAAACCTCTCCTTATAAGGTGACTGTCTCGAGAATTTTGTCACAGTTATGGAAGGCCATTGTCACATTGCAGTTTGAGGCTTCTGGGCATTCTTTTCCCCCACCTCCAGAATTTATTTGCACCCTGGCACTGTTGTAACCCGCGAAGGAGACATCGAGGCAAAACGTTCAAAAAAGAAAGTAGCGCTTTATTTTAGCTGGTACCCAGCGGCACCCTCAGAGTCCAAGAGACAGAGGAGCCCCGAGCCAGAAAAGGCACATGAATTTAAACCCAAAAATCGCGAAACCACTCATAGTGATTTCCAATCCAGTGCTTCCACCTACCAAGCAAGCCAGTTTACAGAAGCCAATAGCAGATGTTAGCATGATTTAAAAACATGTGACCTTTTACAGGATTGGTCGGAACACATCTGGAGGAAGCTGGACCATAACCTTATAAGGACAATGCGGTCTAACCATTGCCTGGGGAAAACATGTTATTGTCTTTAGAAATTCTCGGAATCAGGGAATCAGGGTAAAGGTGAATCAGAGGGTCAAAATGGAGTTGCTAGCGTCAGAGTAGTAAGCCGACGCTTACAGAACAGGATGGCGGCGCTTTGGTCAGGTTATAACAGGCCCATCTTGGATCATGCAGCTGGTAGCCAGCAAGGAAGCCGAGGAACCAGGTGTGCCCAGGCCTCTGCGCCGTGGCTGCCATGCTGCCCGTGCCAACGCCCACCGCGGTATTACAGGGACCACGGCTCGGTGGTGTTCCGGTCACTTCTACTTGGAGCCTCCAAGGAAGAGGTTCATCTGTATCCTAAATAATTCCATGGGGGGGAAATCTTCATTTCATTAGCCCCGCACAGCGGGGAGGCGGGGTCAGGGGCTTTAAGGCGAGAGCAAGTGGGCGGTACAGCAACAGGTTTGGTGCACTATGATTGGGAGATGGAGTGACATCATGGGTTGCCAAGGGAGTTTCAATCTCGGTTTACATTGCAAGGCCTTCAGTTATACAAAGACAATAAAGATGGGTTAGTAACACAAAGGAAGCAGCCTCCTGTTATCAGGCTTGCCCAAGAATGTCTGCTTGGTTTTCGTGGGCATTCTTTTTGTGTGTGTGTGTGTGTGTGTGTGTGTGTGTGTGTGTGTGTGTGCGTGTATTTTAGGGAAGGGTCTACAGGGTGTTCAGGGTTTCATTACTAGATCAGACTCATAGTGATTTCCAATCCAGTGCCTCCACCTACCATCAGGGTCCCTGTGCACACCGCAGAAGTGCTGGATACCTCCTTTTCTTGCTTCCCCTCCCCACCCTCTGTTTCCTTATCTCACACAGTAGGCCTCACCGTTCCTTCTGCCTCCCACCCGCTGGCTCTCTGCCTCCACTTTTTACTACCTAAAAGTCTGTTAAAGGACTTTCCTGTGCAGAAGGGGGGGGTACTTGGAGACTTGGGGTTGGGGTTGAACCAGGATGGTGGCACTGAGCTACATCCCCAGCCTTTTTTTTTTTTTTTAGGAAGTATCTCAGGCTGTCCTTGAACTCACTATGTAGCCCAGGCTGACCTCAAACTCATAGTAATCCTCACCATACCCAGCTCTTCCTCTTTCCTTTGTCTGAGACAGACAGCATCTGGCTGAGTCACTACCAAACTGCGCTAGAACTTGGCCACCCTCCAGCCTCAGCCACCCGCTGCTGCAGTGCTAAGAGCATTATCCACCTTGCTCAGGTTTAAAGCGCTTAAAGAAGAAGGAAATACTTTAGCAGGATAAAACTTTGAGTGACAAGATGCTCCTGGCAATTAAACGAAAAATGAGGATACTAAACTGAAAGACTATACATAATGAGTCTCCAGGGAACCCCAAGTGTGCAGCGTGGCTCCCACAGGCTGCTTTTTGCTACTGCATGATGAGCAGTTGACATGGTTCAACAGCCTATACTCAAAATGCAGTACAGACCGGGCGTGGTGGTGCACGCCTGTAATCCCAGCACTGGGGAGGCTGAGGCAGGAGGATTGTTGTGAGTTCAAGACCAGCCTGAGCTACAAAGTGAGCTTAAGGCCAGCCTGAACTGCATAGTGAGACCCTGCCTCAAAAAGACCAAAAAAGAAAAAAAGAAAGAAGAAAAAGGAAAGCAATATATCCAGGAAACCATTTAGTCTGCTTAACAAGCTTCCCACAGCCTGGCAGAACCTACCTCTGACTCTGTGAAAAGTGCCAGCACCAGCCAGGCTAGGGTCCCCAGCCTCACCTTGCAGGTATCCTGTGAGGATCAGAAGTGGACTCCAGGTGGGTAGCTCTGAAGCAGGAAGGACCCCTGCACCTTGGAGTCCAAGGTCGAGCTGCTTTCATACTAATTCAATGAATTTGCCTGACTCTATCATTCTTTTTTTTTTTTTTTTTTTTGTCTTTTTGAGACAAGGTCCCACTGTGCAGTTCAGGTTGGCCTTAAGCTCACTTTGTAGCTCAGGCTGGTCTCGAACTCACAACAATCCTCTGCCTCAGCCTCCTGAGTGCTGGGATTATAGGCATGCGCCACCACGCCCTGCACTCTATCATTTTTTTTTTAGGGGGGTGGTCCTTAACTAGGGGCTGCACCCAGGGCCTTTTGCTCTGACCTACATCCCTGCCCTATCTTAATTTTTTTTTTTTTTTTTATATTTTGAAACAGCACCTCACTAAGTTACTAAGTTGCCCAATTTAGCTGAAATTTTCTCTGTCTTCCTGCCTCACCTTCCCAAAGCCCTGGAATTACAGCGTGCACGACCACACTGGTTTTTTACTTATTATCTATTTTGAGACAAGCTCACTACATGCCCCGGGGTTAAACCTGGCATCCCTGTGAATCATTTTCAGAGCACAAAAGAAGCCTGAAACCAGTGCGTCTGAGGAGCGCTGCTCTTGCCCAGCTGAGGTAAGTCTGAAGGAGGCAGCTGAGCTCCCCGCTACCCCATTGTAGTTCTCCCCACAGCCCTGGGACAGCCTGCAAACGCCCAGGAATTAAAAGCCGAGAGCACACAGATGGTTCTTTCTGCCGAAGTGGACAGGTGTCCTCTATTGGAAACCGCAGGTATTGCTCGACGGCACGTGTGTGTGTGTGTGTGTGTGTGTGTGTGTGTGTGTGTGTGTGTGTGTGTGACGGCACCTGTGTGTGGGGGGGGGGTGGTGCAGGGCAGGGGTGGGGACCTCCCTTTTCAGCCTCCCTGGAGCTGTGATTACATAC
>PVKA01052782.1:0-11530 GCA_004027165.1 Ctenomys sociabilis
TTTTTTTTTTTTTTTTTTTTTTTTTTTTTTTTGTCTTTTTGAGACAGGGTCTCACTATTCAGTTCAGGCTGGCTTTAAGCTCACTTTGTAGCTCAGGCTGGTCTTGAACTCACAACAATCCTCCTGCCTCAGCCTCCCGAGTGCTGGGATTACAGGCATGCGCCACCACGCCCGGCTTTTCTTTTTTTTTTTTAATAAAACAATCCAACACAGTTCAGCAGTCCACAGTAGAAGTGGGTTATCCAAAAAGAGTTGTTGACTTAAGCTATTCACAGCTCATTATATTAATGTGGCTTTACTTTATATACCTCCATTTTTATACTTTTCTGCTGGATAGTTAAGACCGAGATAAAGCAAGAATTATATAACAAAAAATGTAACTTTTGTATCAGATAAGGTCAGTCAAGTTCCCTCAGGGTTTATCCTGTAACCCTGTACTGTACTTTGTAGATCCTTTGTAAGTGTCAGCCATGAGGATGAGTCATGGCCATTGCTTGACCAACTTGCTCTCTGTGGAAGCCTGAGAGAAAGTTTTCTCTCTATGTGACTCTCCTTAGGTACAGTATAGGTCATTGATTACATTCCTCTGTGGCCCCTTAATCTCCTTGATCAGAAAATTTGGGGCACAACTGAATTACATGATATTACATTACAGATTCTCCTATGTCCTGTGTCTTCACTGACCTTGAAAGACTAGGACCAAAATGTTGGCTGACCTTGCAGCCTGTACACCATTATTCTTCCACTCCACAGAAAGCCTGTTTCTGACTTCTGTTTATGATGGCAAGCACTAGAATCCTGACTGTAACAGAATAGTAGAAATGCCTCTGTGATTTTAAGTTGAAAGCAGTACACTCATGTGGCTCTGGCACCCAGTTTTAGGAATGTACAAATGTTTTTGTATTCAAAAATACAGAATAAATTATCTGTAGGATGGCCAATGACAGCAGTAAACCATTATATATATTGTAACTGAAACCAGCAATGGTGGGCATGTGGTTTCCTTGCATCAGGAAGGATTTCCTTCTTCATTTCCTTCATGTGAATCTCCAGTTGCTAGGAGGACCCTGCAGGGTGCTTCCTGTCACAGTTCATGAGGGAGGGCCAAGCGCTTTCTAGGTTAGAACATCCTGCCACCCATCCTGCCCCCCCATCTCACCCATAGCACCCATGGCAGGATCCTTCTCCTCCTTAGGGATTTCTGTGACCACAACTTCTGTGGCTAACAGAGAGGCCACCCCTTTGGCATCCAGCAGAGTGGTTCTTACGACCTTTGTTGGGTCAATGATCCCTTTCTCCACCATATTCACAAAATCTCCAAGCATAGCGTCGTAACCAACTTCAGAGGAGCTCTGCAGGATTTTCTCAACTAGTAAAGATCCACACCTGCATTCTTTGTAATGGTCATCATAGGGATTTTCAGCATTCTCTTAATAATTTCTTTATTTTTTATTTTTTACTTTTTTGCAGAACCGGGGATTGAACTCAGGCCCTTAAACTCACTTTGTAGCTCAGGCTGGTCTCGAACTCACAACAATCCTCTGCCTCAGCCTCCCAAGTGCTGGGATTACAGCCATGTGCCACCACACCCGGCTTGTGCCTATTTTTTGTTCTTCATTAGCAGGAGTTAATGTGTCCAGGGCAGGAATGCACTGGAGCAGGGCACACCCACCGCCCAGCACAATGCCTTCCTCCACAGCTGCTCTTGTAGCATTGACAGCATCTCGTTCACCTCGACATCACTTGTCCCACTAATCTTCAGCATGGCCACTCCAGCAGAAAGCTTCATCAGCCACTCATTCAGTTTCTCTTTCTTGTATTCACTGGTTGTGATTTCTCAGTGATTCTTGAATATGTTTTTCAATTTGTGCTTTGTCACCTTTGCCTTTCAAAAGCATGGCATCATCTTTAGTTATGATAATCTCTCCAGCTTTCCCTCAGTCGTGAGTCTGGATATCTTCAAGATTTAGCGTCAAACCCTCTTCTCCAAACACGGCACCACCCGTTGCTATAGCCATGCCTTTCAGCTGGTTCTTCCTGTTGTCACCAAACCCTGGATCTTTGAGGACAACAATCTGAAGGCCAACCTTTAGCTTATTCAAAAGCAGGGTACTGAGAGCTTCTCCATCAACGTCCTCAGCAATTGTGACCAAGGACTTCCGGTGAGCATTGGCAATTTCAGGAGATTTTCTTCCCGCTCAGTAGAACATAGGCATCCTGGAATTCACATTTCTGGCCTTTTGATGTGTTAATAAAGTACGGAGAAATATATCCTCAATCAAACTTCATGCCTTTAATAATTTCCAGTTCATCATTCACGGTTTTTCCATCCTTCACTGTGATGACACCCTTCTGGCCAACTTTCTTCGTGGCATCAGATATGATGTTGCCATTTTTTTTTTTTTTTTTGTCTCCACTTGCAGAAATTGTAGCAACTTAAGCAGGGTTCAGGGGTTGTCATGGGCTTGGACCGTTTCTTGGGTTCAGCAATCACAGCATCAACAGCTAACATTAAACAAGGGGTTACTACACTGAGCCATCTTGGGAGGCTGAGGCCGGTGGATTGTTGTGAGTTCGAGACCAGCCTGAGCTACAAAGTGAGCTTAAGGCCAGCCTGAGCTGCACAGTGAGACCCTGTCTCAAAAAGACAAAAAAAAAAAAAAAAAAAAAAAAAAACAGCTAACATCACACCTCTCTTGATTTCCACTGGGTTCACACCTTTGCTGGTCTCCTCAAAGCCTTACCTGGCCATAGAGTGCGCTAGACTGTCGCTGTGGTGGTGCCATCCTCAGCCTCTTCGTTTGTATTGTTGGTGACATCTTGAACAAGTTTAACTCCAATATTCTTGTATTTATCCTTTAAATCAGTTGACTTTGCAACAGTCACACCATCTTTAGTTACCTTGGGGCTTCCCCAACTCTGTTCAGTAATCACTGTTCTTCCCTTTGGCCCCATTGTAACGGCGACGGCATCAGCCAGGTCTACACCCTGAAGCATGAAGCCGCGGGCGTTCGCACCACGTCTTTGGCACAAGCCCGAGTGAACTGTGGGGCCAGCGCCAGGTACACTGGCCTGGCCTGGGGAAGGACTGCGGGTAGCCGGAGCATTTCTGCGGGGCGGAGGCAGGAGCGCACGCAGTGAGGAAGGCCATGAGGAAGGCCGTCAGCGGAGAGTGAGGCACCATTTGTATTTCATCTGAGCAGTGTCTATTCATCTCAGATGCCCTTTTTTAAAAATTCGGCCTTTAAATTTTGGGGTATTGATTTTTTAAAATTATTTATAAGGTCTAGGTAGAAGTCTTTTGTCAAAGAGTCCATGAGTTTTCTTTTTACTCTGTGGGTGATTTCTTTTGATGTGCAGAAATTTTTCTTAAAGATGAGATCCTAGCTATTGATTCTTTTAAATTTTAATTTTTTTCCAGTTATTGATTCTTTGAAGTATTCATTATTACAGTTTGGCTAAAATAGATACAGTATTAGAAGAATCCTGGGAATATATGTAGGAATCAATTCTAAGGATGTCAGACCATAGAAGGCAGAATATGACACTAGGCTGGGGAGAATTCATTGATGTGGGAACACTTACTAGAGATTCCAGAGTTAATATATTGGTTTGTGCAAATTAGGGGCTCTACGTGAAATTCTGGCTTTTTTTTTTTTTTTGGTACTCAGGATCAAACTCAGGGCATTGTGCTTGCCAGGCAGGTGCTTATGCCTAGTCAGCTATCTTCCTGGTTGAAATTTTTTTTATTTAATGTTGACATGTATCTATTGAGGATGAGATACCAGCACTTCATTAGCGTAATGTAAAGACAATAATCCAAAAATTTAAAGAGATAGGAAGTCAGAGTGGTTTTATGATGTGCCCAATAAATTCTCCACCCTAAGTCCTGAGGAGGCCTAAAGGGCATTCCAAGGCACTGCTAAATATGTTAGTGAGAGGAGAGCTACTGAGGCATTGAGAAATACACTAGAGGGATCTGTAATTATCTCCCTTTATGAGAAGAGTAATGACCAAGTAGGTGCTATCATTTTTTTTTTTTGCATTTTTAAACAATTTATTTGACAAGTTTCACTTGGCGCAATATACCTAAAAGGAAATCATGATACAATGAGTTTTATATCCAAGGCCTCAGACTTTCATACAAACGTCAAGACAAAATTCTAAGGTATTGGTATTGTGTCTCGAAAATTCCCCATTAACTTAAAAAAAAAAAAGAAACTTACGTGCCTTACAGGTTATTAAATAAAACTAGAATTAACATGCCAAATATTTCTTTGAATTGTAGACACAGCTCCTATATTAAATTTTACAAAACAGCATATCTTTCAACATGCATCCAAACAGTGTTCCGTGTAATATATAAGAGCAACATTTAACATAATTCAACTGCTCTAACCTAAATAACACGTATTGCTTAAGTACATCCTGCAATATATAACTATCTCGAGAAAAGCTGAAAATTGTTTAACAGTTACACAGCCTACTCATCTTCAGTGTTAAATCCTGGATAACTTGTGTTCAAAAAATATTGAACCTTGAGCCTTTAAGACAATCCCTATTTCCAGTGGTAGGAGTAAGCATAAATTGCAAGACTGGATTGTGAAAACTGTTAAACCAAATGAAGATTTTTTTCCTTTAAAAAAGTTGGCCACAGGGGTTGGGGAGATGGCTCAGTGGAATACACGCTTCCCTGGCAAGTGCAAGGGTCTGAGTTCAATCCCCGGTTCCGCCAAAAAAAAAAAAAAAGTTGGACAAGAGTCAGCGATCAATTATATTCCCCAGCCACCACTCATCCCTCCCATGCCATTCACACCCACAGACGCATGGCTTCCACTGCTGTCGTAGCTGCTGTTCACTGTTCCTTGGCTACTGTACCCACTCATGCTGCTCTGGCCACCATAGCTGCCTTTGTAGCCGCCACTCAGCTGATGGCTGGCTGGGCCGCCCTAACTGAACAGCTTTGACAAGCCCGTGCCTCCCACCATTTGGCTACGATTAGCATCACCACTTGCTCCTGCTGTAGAATTCAAGAAGAGTTCCACATATCTGTGTGGCGTATTTGCTTTGTCTTTGGACATAGCTGCAACAGGATCTTTATGGGTTGCAAACCATGAACCAAACTCCTTCACCAGTTACTCTCCCATCAGGACCAATCTCAGTGTGTGCTCTCACAGGACCGAGTGGCAAAAAAAAGTTATCAATATCGTTCTCGGTAGCTCAGTAAGGTAATCCTCGCACATGTATACAATGTCTGGTTGCAGAAAGTAGATCCACCATTCCTGTATCTGTGATGAGACATTCCTGAAAAACAGTGATTGAGGTCTCTTCCAAATCTATCTGACCCAAGCTGGGTGCGGTGGCGCATGCCTGTAATCCCAGCAGTAGGGAGGCTGAGGCAGGAGGATTGTTGTGAGTTCGAGACCAGCCTGAGCTACAAAGTGAGCTTAAGGCCAGCCTGAACTGCATAGTGAGACCCTGTCTCAAAAAGACAAAAAAAAAATCTGTCTGACCCAAATCTATAGCCATCATTATAGCCATCATAATCATCATAGGCTCCATATCCTCTGCCATAAGCACCACGCCTCATCCTTTCAAAGCCAACGCCTCTGCCAATGCAGTTATACCCTCTGCCAGCCCCAGGTATGTCACAGGGACCTGGCCGCTTCATGGCCATAAGCTTTCGTGGTGGGTCATAGTGAGTTCTAACTTTGGCCCAACTGCTCTTAAAGATCTCAACATACCTGTGCGCAATTCTTCCCTTGTGTTTCAGTTATTTCCTGTGAAGCAAACTGCAGAAAGGCCTCCCCCGTATCCTCCCCTGGAAGTCTATCCACAATGTTATCCCATTTGGCACAATTTCCAACCCTGAGAAAAACTGAACAATTTTTTCCTTGCTGTATCCAAAGGGGAGTCCTCTAAGTCATACAAAGCCATCATTGGCCGTGTCAGGACCTTTGGACCTGTATGCTTCAACACCCAACCCATTTCAATGTTGTTTGACTTGAATACTTCAACATATCTGTGTCCCATAGTTTCTCTGTCTTTTGGGGGGGCCAATTTGACTTCATCTTCTGATTCAAGTTCAACAAAAGCCTTGCCATTTGGTCTGCCTTCTCTGGTGTAGATGAAACGAATACTTTGAGACCCATTTTGAACTTTGCAAAAAAAAATTTTTTTTTTTTTTTTTGCCTCCCGCTTGTTGTGGTTTACAGGTGCAAGTCACCAAGTCCTGGTTGCAGGAGGGGCCGGCGCACCCGCAGTCAGGGGCCGGTGCACCCACTGGCGGGGCCGGCGCGGCATGGGGGACCAGGGATTAAACCCTGGTCCCTGTGTTTACCTATGCAAGCACTTAGTCTGCTGAGCTATACTGTTGGCACCAACTTTGCAAAATTTGGAGAAGAACCACCTGTACCTCGTCAGCCAAGCAGGACCAGGGCAAGCCTCACACCTTTACCATGAACCTTTTTCCAATTTCTGTGCCCAGCATCATGGTCTCCTGACATCTGAGCAGGTTACACGGAGAAGCCCGGCATGGCTGAGAAGAAATGATCTTTTTTTTTTTTTAATACAAAGAAAATAGCTTTATTTGCATATGAAAGAGTAAGATATGAAGACCTCACCAGGTCAATACAGTGGATGCATAAAGCTGTGGTAACGCCACTGGATTCTATCTCTGAGATTGATTCATAGATTTTACTAGAAATGGTGTGACCCTAAGTGGCAGAAGTCAAATGAAAGCACTTAACCAGGAAAGACAAGACAGTGCATTCACTGTGAAGAGAAGTAGGGATATTATCAATAATAAGGATTTGTTGACCTTGTCTTATCTCACTTGACTGCTATAACAAAAATAGCATGGACTGGGTGATTTAACAACAGACATTTATTTCTCACAGCTCTGGATGTAAGGGAGTCCAAAAGCAAGGTGTCAGCAGATTTGGCATTGAGGCAAGGTTCACTTTTTAGTTCACTGATGGTTATTCTCTTGTTGGGTCTTTATGTGACAGAAAATGTGTGTGTGTCTACTCTAGAGTCTTTTTAAAGCTCTGCTATGTGTGTGTTATTGGGGAATGAACCCAGAGTCTTTGCACTGAGTTATGTTTCTAGATTTTTTTTTTTTTTTGAGACAAGGTTGTGCTATGGAGTTTAGGCTATCCTTGAACTCACTTTGTAGGTCAGGCTGGCCTCGAACTTATAGTGATCGCCTGCCTCACCCGCCCAAGTACTATTTACAGGCCTGTGCTACCACATATAGCTTATTTTTTATTCTGGGACAAGGTCTTGCTAGGTTGCCCAGGATGGGCTTGAACTTGTGATCCTCTTGCTTCAGCCTTCCAGAATACTGGGATTATAGGGGTGTGTCACCACACCCAGTTAGCTCTACCTTTTCAGACCTTTTTATTGGGGATCAGGGCTTCACTGTATGAATTTTGTGGGGAATAAAAAGAAACTTAGTCTACAGTAGATACATACTTAAGAACCTTCAGTTTTATGCTTCTTAGAGTGAAGTCAATAAGCAAACTTTTATTTCTGGTGGCAAAAATCTGACTTGATATTGTAGTGGTGAGTTACAGCCTCTCATTCACTTTACAGACATACCAGTTCACAAACATAGAGTCCCTTGATTGAATTGTGTTGCCACAAGATTGTGTCATAAATCTTCTTAGCTTTCTTCAAAGGGGACCTTCAGCCATTTGCTAGAAGGGGAGTGCACAAAAGAAAAAAAAAAAAAAAGAGGAAAAATCCAGACTTTTAATGTATTAACAGATACTGCTTTGATTCAGTGCCAGTTACTGGTGACCTAGAAGGATTATGTGACACACATGGGAGCTACTGGTGGTAGGGTGATGGAGGGAGTCTGGGCCTAAGCTAAGGTGGGGTCAGTTGGTCCATAGCCATAGCCTATGGCTATTTTTCCATCACCTGAATTTATAATTAAAATAAACATGTTTATGTGCACTGGCATGGTAGAAAGGAATAATTTTGTCTGTCAAAATATATTTTGCATATAAAAAGTATTTTTATAAATTTTAAAAATAGAAACAATCTGCTGGAGAGATGGCTCAGTGGAATAAACGCTTTCCTGGCAAGCACAAAGGCCTGAGTTCAATCCCTGGTTCCACCCCCACAAAAAAAGTACCAAAATAGAAACAATCTGTATATTCACAAAACGTAATTTAAAACATGATACATTTATCTCTAGCTGATGTTACTTCTTTACAAACACTCATTTTATTATCAAGAACCTGTACTAAAGCCATGTTTTTGTTTTAAACATTTCCCTTTAATCTTAAAGAGTCTTCTTAAATGAAGGTACCAACAAGAACTACTTTCAGATGGTATAGAATTTCTTATTTCTTGAAGAGTCTGTGGTTGACCACTTCTTCATTAGTTACCTGCAGCAAGACACCTTCCCATTGCAAATAGGAAGAAGCTCAGAATCAGCTCCTCCCACCATAACCCCCACTTCCTCCACTCCACCATATGGTCCCACCATGTTCCTGCTACCACCAATGTTTCCACTTGTCATTGGACCATAGTTAGAAGGTTTCTGGTTATAATTTCCAAAAGCATTGTAATTTCCATTTCCATAATTTCCTCCTCCAAAATTGTTATAGCTGCCTCCATAGCTCCACCCAGGTCTTCCACCACCATAGCCTCCTCTTTCTCTTCCATAACCAGGGCTACCTCCAAAATTGCCACCTCCAGATGCTCCTCCATACCCATTATAGCCATTGCCAAATCCACGTCTACTTCCACATGCATCAGATCCTCCTCTAAAGTTACTTCCTGGTCATGGTTCAAAATTCCCACCACCACCACGGGAATCCAAAACCACAGTTCCTTCCTCTTCCACTCTTTGAACTTTGGACTTCTTGCATTTCTTGTCTAGACAACGCCTTTCTTACTTCTGCACTATGCCCATTAATGGTGTAGTATTTTTGCAACACAATCTTATCCATGGGATCATGGTCATCAAAAGTAACAAAGCCAAAGCCTCTTTTTTTTCCCAGACTGCCTATCAGTAATTATCTCAATGGTATCAAATTTTCCATATTCTTCAAAGTAATCTCTAAGGTGATGCTCCTCAGTATCTTCTTTAATTTTAACAGTTTCTTCACAGTCCCATGAGCCCTTGGCTTGCCAGGCTCCTCTCTTGCTACAGCACGTTTCGGTTCAACCCCTCTCCCACGAACTAAATGAGGTCTTAGAGCCATGGCAGCATCAACCTCAGCCATGAATGAGAAAGTTACAAAACCAAATCCTCTTGATCGTTTGCTTGCAGGATCCCTCATAACCACTCAGTCTGTCAGTTTTCCCCATTGCTCGTAGTAGTTCCTCAGACTTCTGTGGTTTCAAAACTAAAGCCACCAATAAAGAGCTTACAAAACTGTTCCTTTTCTCTCTCCATCGTGAGCTCAGTCACTTCAGCCCAATTTCCCTCAGCGGAGCGAGATGAGAGAGATCTTCGCGGATGAACATGAACCTGACTCGTCCTGGCGCTGCAATGTTAACTGCCGCGGCTTGAGAAACACCACTAACTGCACATCCACGTGCCACCCAGCGCTGCCGCAATTCTGTCAAAATATTAAACCATAATCAATACTGCCTCCTTGTAGGAACTAAATGCCACCATCAAAAACTTGAAACAAACTCCCATACCTGTACATGCCATGTCCATATTTGACACACTTACCTGGCCTTTGTAGACCTCGAGTGGAACTTAGAGTGTGACTGTGGATCACCAGATTAGAAGACAACACCCTGAAAGGATGGAATCTGTCTACAGCACGCAGTATGTACTTTGAATAAGAGCGACCATTATGTGGTACAGTTTCTCCTATAGTAGTTGTGAAATCTGGAAGTGAAAGTGTTTCTTCTCAGTATTACACCTAATAACCTACTCACAAGATTTTTGCTTCCCCTTTCAGTTCCTCTGATGACTTTCTAATGGGGAACATAACAATGTATTGAAAGAAAAAGCTCCATTTGACTATTTGGATTCCTTATATCTCATTGAACAGATAAAATAATTATTTAATTGCATGATTTGTTCCTGAATACTATGGGAAAATTGAGTTATTATTATATAGTGGAGAAAAACAATGTTGTTGGAAGCAGGGACTACTTTTAATAATTCCATATTAAAGTAAAGATTATGAAAAGCTATAGAAAAATATTTTTTTTTTCTGTGTTTAGGACAGGGTCTACAGGGTCTCACTACACAGATAGGACTCCTAGTGATCATCCTGTTTTCAGCCTACCAAGCACTGGCATTACAGGCGCGAGCCACCACACCCAGTCTCAATCACCATCTCAGCGGGGGTGGGGCTGGCTCCGCACCCTGGGGATTGAACCCCAGTCTGTAAAATTTTATTTTTGAGGTGAATTCACTAGATCGCCCAGGCTGGCTTCAACTTGTGTCCTTCCTATACCTAAAGCTTCCAAATAGCTTGGATTACAGCATGAACCATCACATCCAGTGTATTAGACAGTTTCAGCGTCACAGGGACAGAATACCTGATATCCACAATGTAAAGAGGAGAGCTTTATCCTGACTCACAGTTTCAGAGGGTTCAATCCATTGTTGGCTGGGTCTAAGGTGGAGATGGCATGGTGGATGGACATGGCAAAAGAAAGCTGCTGAATCCATGGCAACCGGGAGGCAGACAGCAGGAAGAGCCAGAGAGGGAGCTGTGTCCTCCAAGGCCTCATCCCAAGTGGCTCTTCTCTAACTCTGCCCCACTTCCTAACAGCACATTCAGTGCTGCCTATATGATCCAATTGCCTTCATCCCCCCCAAACAAAACAAAACAAAACCCCAAGATATACATGAAGGTGGTTTAGAGATAAACCATAATACAGACACATCCTTATTATTTTATGTGTTGTTAGAGGTTAGCTTTATGATTATGTCTTTAAATTGCAGAATATTCAGTTAGAATGTGTCTGAATCTGAGAAATCATTATTAAAGCCAGTGGAGAGTACATGCAGTATACTAACTGTTTAGACATCCGTCTCCTCACATTAGGGAGAGGCTAAGAAGTTCATTTGTAGGAAGCATAGTCATATCTTGGTAGATGCCTGGCTATCTTTTTCTTTAAATCTCCTATCCCTAACTTTTCAATTTTGGTTACTATTCAACATTTACTATGATAGTTTGAGTTAGAAATCTGGAAAACACTCTCTGTTTTCTTTATTTTTCATCAGATCTTGATTGCTTTTGCTCACCTGCCTGGTAGACCTTACATCTGCTTCAATATGGCGTTTGCTTTGTGGTGCTGAGTACTTCAACATTTTTTCTGATAATTAATACATCCTTGCACCCATTCTCTTTGTCACCACTCTGTGTCTTCACCATACTACTATGTACCCTGCTGTCATGCTTTCCCTCTTAATATACAATGTGATCTGATCATCTCCTTCTGTAAAATATTTGGTAGCTCCTAAGTGCTTATAGATAAAATTTAAGCTCTTGGGATGGCTTAAAATGTTCTTCACCACGTGGTCCTAGCCTCTTCACAT
>PVKA01052783.1:0-11538 GCA_004027165.1 Ctenomys sociabilis
CACCCATCCATCCATCCATCCATCTGCCCACTATCCACATATTCATCCATCATCCATCCATCCACCTATCCACCTATCCATCAGTCCATCCATCCCTCATTCACTCACCCATCCATTTGTCTGTCTTTTTCAATATGACAAAGACTCTTAAATCTACTCAGTCCCCAAAATAGCCAGACTTCAGGATAAGCAATATGAGAGATGCTATTCTCTGGCAGGTTGTTGTCCCTGGGAAAAGACAAGCACAGATTATTGGTATGGGGTGTCCTGGGCACCATCATGGATGTGTGACCAGGAAGCCAATGTGGCCCCAAGAAAAATATCCAACAAGTATCCTCATCTTCTACAGGTTGCGTGGGGAGGTTTTCCTTCTGCCCATGTGAAGAATGTGTTTCCCAGGAAGGCGGATCTGATTCTATTGAGGATTGCTGGCATTGGGGTTGGATTGGCTAAGGGACCACACAGAGCTGAGGTGCTCAGGAGGCTGCACAGGAGTCCAGGTGCAGATGGGAATGGCATGGGCTAGAGGGTGGAGGGCTGGATGTGGGGATACACACAGGAGGAGGGGGCTGCATTCCCAAGGGCACTGGGAAGGGGGTGGGCCTGACATGTGGGTTCATCTACTTTGACAACACTCCATAGAGCAGTCTCCACACATCAGCCCTCACAGGATGGAAGATTTCAAATGTGGAGAAAAAATAGCTGTGTAACAGCAAGGGAAAACACCAACAAATAAAATCTCTACAGGAGGAGGAAATGTCTAGGTGTTGCTCTGTGTCAGAGTATATGAATTACATGAAGATTTTAGGTTTATATAACTAATTATGACGTAATGATAGGCAATGCTTCAAGAACGAGTGAAATCTAACCCCAGGGTGCATACCGGAACCATGGTGTGATAAAGACCACTTGTAATGACTTATTAGCCATTTCCTCCTTCCTTGAGCAGAACTCAGGTATCTAAGTGATGACATAGCCATCTGGGAAAAAGTTTTAATGTATGCACTTATTGGCAGGGAGGATCCCAATGATTTAGCTCCGTCCAATGAGAGGACATGTTGCACGGACTTCCAGGAAAGACTGTCAAGAGAGAGGGGCCACACACAGCCTGCTTTTCCAGCTGTTTAGTTCCTCTCTGCTGCTAATATTCTGGAAGGCAGATGTGATGACTACAGCTTCAGCAGCCAACCTGGTCCACGAGGAGCCATGAAGGCTCAAAGTGGGAGGAGGAAGGCTGGGGCCCTCCAGGCTCCCCAGGAGCAAGACTTGACTGCCTTCTCCCAGAATTCCTTCACCTGATGGAGAGTGAAAGAGAAATCTTAGTTGAGCCACTCATGTTCTGATCTTCATAGCAAAGGTTAATAGCTGATCCAGCGGTTCTTGTTCTTAAAATGATTCTGTGTGACAACAGTCAAAAAGAGAAGTGATGTGGAAAGACAAGAGAGTGGACAGCCACCAAGGAGAATTGCAAAGGACAAAACACGAAGCATGTCCTGTGCTGCTCCCCGCCACAGAAGTTCTACTTGAAAGCACATGATGGCTACTGTACGTATGTGCCTAAGAAATGCAGTACTAGCAAGGGCAGAATCTGCTGTGGAGTGAACTCATAGAAACTCTCAGGAACCCAGTTTGAATGTCGAAATTTCCTCCAACTTGTTTTCTCTTTCATTGGCAGACTCGGCTTCCCCCTCAGTGATGTAGGTGGTGAACCCGCCCCTGACAGCCTGGGGGTTGGGAGAGTCAGAGGTTGAGGTTGGGAACCGGAGGCTCAGTTGGCCCATTCAAGGAAATATGGTACTGACATTGCACACTGTAAAAAAAACAAAGCACAAGGTGATCTTTATGGTATGGAGGCAGATTAAAAGTGAAGATGAAAGCAGGGTTTTCATTTTTGAAGCTTTTGTTCAAATGCAGCTAAAATATACTCATGTGATGTGGAACTTTGCCTTCTTTCCTCTCTTGCCTCCTTCCCCCCCCTCTTTTTCTCTCCCTCTCTCCCTCTTTTTGTCCCTCTCTGCTCTCATTCCTTCCTGTGCAAAGCCAGAATCATTAGACTATTACATGTATATGTAATTTCCTATACTAATTGTTTCTATCTTCTCACATGGCGTTTGTTTTAGTTTGGGGTTTTTGCAAGGGGAACAATACAATACAGAACACATTTCATAAAATTGTGTTATAATGAATCACTGAAAGAATCATATATAAAAAGTGTTGGATATCTTCCCTAAAGATCAAAGAATCCAGCTGAGGGCCTGGGTCCCACAGTGGCAGCCTGCATGAGTCCTGCTGCAAACCTAGGTCCATAACAGTGCTTCTCACAAGTCCAACCACATCCCATGATAGTGTCTCTTGTGGGCCTGTTTCATGGATCTGTGCTGGGAAGGCCCAAAGGTCAGTGGTGGAAGTCTGTGCCAGCAAGGTGAAGGGTCTGTGCTAGCAGGCTGAGGGATTGCACAGGAAGCAATGCTCAAGGTAAGCACCAGGGCTCCCCCAAAAGTATCAGAGCCAGCAGCAGTGGGAGTGAGGTCCTGAGCTCCTCTGATGATGTGGCAAGCTGAGTTCCCATCAAGAAATGCAATGGGACAAGTTCTCCAGGAGACTGAGCAGGGCACCTCTGAAGCCAGGAAGCGATGCTCAAAGTGAGGACCAGGGCTCCCCCAAAGTGAGCTATAGCCATCCTCAGTGGTAAGGTCCCAGGAAAGCCAGGGGACAAGGTCCCCAGCAGAACAGCCCAAGAAAGCCAGTAGCCTCCTACAGTTCCAACGGCTTCTCTAACAGCCTCCCAACAGCTGGTGACCATTCCCAGGTGGCCTCCTGCACCCAGAACCATGCTGATTCAATTCAGTTGGGTGTGACAAGTGAACCACCAGTTACCGACCCACCATAGCATTCATGCTTAACCTGGTGACATCTGATGTTTTTACCACTCTGAGACCTTCTCTGCGAGGTCCTTCGTCTTTCTCTTTCTGCCCCAAACATCTCCTCAGCAAGTTCCTGGTTGCTGTGCCTTCAATATCCCATGAGCCCACCTGCCCCTCACTCACAGGTGATCCCACCCTGATTTCTCTAGTTCCTCCCCAATGTCTCCTTCACCCCAACTTGGTTTAAATAGAAGACCCTGGGTCTGGCAATTTCTTGACTTGGAATCTTGGAGGAGGGGTGCTTTTATCTGGGAGAGAAGCTATGGGACTACAAGTGGGCAGAGGCACTGGGCCAGTGCTGAATGGCAGTCTCAGTAGAAAGGTCCACAGCAACAAGAGCCGTGACTCCTGAGCTCTCTGAAAGGTCACGACTAGGTCCAAGTCAGACACGAGATGCACAGAGGTAAAGCAAACAGGTAGTGAACAAGGAATGGGTTAGTGAAATACACTCTGGAGAGAGGTGGGGAGAGGGGCAGAGCCCCAGGGAGGAGGGAGATTTGCAGAGCATGCTGTAGTGACAAAGAGAAAAGGCAGGTGTGGGGACAGACGGGACATGGGGTGGGGTGGGGGGCTTTCCTGAGTGCCTGTAGGGCCACTGCCTAGAATGACAAGGACTTCCTGCAGGCATCTGCTGGTGGTCTGTCACTGTGGACAGCACACAACACCACAGTTGAAAGATCTTCTGAGACAGCTGATAAATCCATCTCCTAAGTGTGAGGGAATGCGTGGCTCATGTTTCAACAATTTCACTTACCCAAGTCCCGGTACCAGATTCGTGCTGTTGGATTGGAAATACCTGAGCTGAAAAGGGAGGGGCTGACCAACAGGATGACGAAAGGGATGAATACTCCCGCGCTTGTGCTGCTGGAGGCCACAGAACGTTCATTGCACATCTTCTGGCCGCTAAGTGTAGAAAACAAAAGCTGCCACCTACATGGTACTGCGTACCGTGGAAGGGAAGCCAGGAGTCCCTATAGAAAGCCTGGCCCTGGCATTTGCTGTTTTTGAGATGAGGGACAGACTACCTTTAAATTAGTTTTATTGTCTGTAAAATGCAAGTGAGCCTCCTGCCACCTTAAATAGTTTTGATTACAATAAAACGAACCAACGAGCGTGCACACAAGTACGGCAGTCTTCAAGGTGATCGTCTGGAAAATCTTGCGTCCACGTAAATCAAGACATTTGGGTGATGAGACTTTTTATGGCTTGCAGCACAATTTTTTAAGAGAGATGAATAAAAAGAACTGCTCAAGTTGCACTATGAACTCTCTTTTGGGATCGAGAGATTGCTTGCACATCAGTAGATGACAAAAGAGGGGTAGCAGGGCCTTAAAAACACTGGCTTAGGCGGGGCTCCACATTGCCAATGGGCGTGGCCAAAGGAGGCGGGGCCTCATTCGGCCAATGGGTGGGCTTGCCTGATGAGAGCTGGTTATTGGGAACTTTGACGGCAGTCTCAAGTTGCATCTGCAAATAAAGCCAAGTCTAGGTTAAATCGGGAAATTACAGAAAGAAAAACCCAGACCAACCCAAGAAAACCTGTCCCGTTATCATAGATAATTTGGGAAGTAATAGTGTCAAGGTAGGACACCAATATATGATAAAAACACACAAGGGACCATCTCCAACACAAAAGCAACAGAAACATTACATGTAGGCTCCGTATTAAAACACAACAGAAAACAGACATGCAGTAGAATTATCTTTTTCTACATAAAAGCAACATGAACATTGTAAGTACTTGAAAATGCATCTGTTTAACGTACGTGTGTAAGTACATACATGTGCATTCCTGAGATGTCACATGATTCAGTTAAAATATATAAGAAAAACACCTTGATTTAGGGATATTCTGATTAAAAGGAGTGGATTATAGAGCAGGAGTACAAGACAAAATACAGCTACGTCATCTTGCCTGGCAAAGGACTCTGGCAGTTAACTTACAAACTGAAGCAGAATTTATTCATGTACATAGTAAGCTATACGGAAGGGTGCTTTTAGATTTTAAAATAACAAAAGTCAAAATAAAATAATGTGATAAAACTGAGCTGAGATCTTTAGGAAAATAGGGTGTGCTTAGCTAATACTATTCTAATGAGTAAAAACATTCTAAGAACTTTGATGTAATTTTTCCTCTATTGTTTAAAGTATGATCTATACATCGTATTTTCTGATAAAAAATGAGTTTAGAGTCATTATGTCATTTAAAAATATTTCTAATAAGGTTTCTTTCAAGATTTTTAAAGAATCATATCAAAGAGAATATTTATACACGACTGCACCATCTGTAATGCCAAATGTACTATGAATTTATTTTTTCTAAACTTAAGGACACTGTGCATGCTTGAGCCACTGAGCTAAATAAATTACAAGTGGGATTCTGCATTGAGAAAGAATCAGTAGTTTGTACAGAAAGGGTTGGTCGACAGTCAATAATTTTGTGCACGATGGGTGTTAGAAGTGTGAGCAATAACTTTTCATTTGGAGAAAACTGATTTCACTGAAGCAATGGAAAATTTAGAAAAGAAAAATTATCACACAAACTTGATTTTGAGGCCCAGGGATCAAACCCCTGGTCCCCGCTCCTGCTTTAGGTGTTTTAATACAATGAGCTATTTGGCTGGCCCTCTTTTTTTACTTTTTGTTCTACTCTTTTACTCTTTCCACCTTCCCTCCCTTTCAGCTTTCTTTCCTTTGATCCCTATTTCCTGTTACCATGGCTGTCAAACAGGAGCTCATCCTGAAAGTCTTTCCACAGATACTCAGTGGCACCTCGATTCACAAATGCAATTCCTTTCCTCGATGTAGGCTGCAAATTGAATTAGATGAGAACCAGATTAAATTTTCCTAAAAGGTCAGCTCTGGACCTGGGAATTGGATTTAATTTGGTTCGGGTCCAATTCAGTTTGGAATCAGAACTGTGGAAAGCATTACACTTCTGAACCCCAATATCACTATAAGGGACTCAGCAAGCGGACCTCTTCCTCTTACCGTTGATTTGGACCATATCAGTATAAAACATTCTGAATCTCACTAAATATAATGTCTGACCCTAATGAAAATTCAAACTCAGAGATTAAAGTGATAAATTATAGCTAGGAGGAGAGTTGCGGATCATTTAAAACATTATTTGGATTTTAGAAATGTCAAAGACAAAGTTATATTATTATACATTTAAAAATAACATTTTTAAAGTCATGCATACATATATTTGCTGATGTTTTCACTGAGACAGAAGTAGTTACTTCTGTGGAATAGGAGTCTCCAGGGCACTAAGCTGGCTTGTGGGTGTGTGCAAAAAGAATTATAGCTCAGGCATCCTGGGAAGGAAGGCTGCATTGCATCACATCCACTGCCCTTCTGTGGACTGTCACCCCAGGTAACTATATAGGTGAGGATCCTTGAGACTTTTTAAAATCAAGTTGCATTCCTAACATAACCTCACTGAAAAGCCCATAGAAAGAGGTTCTGGGAAGAAAGTGCCACAGTCTCCCTGGTGTACCGAACTCAAAACTGCATTCCAAGCAGAAGCGAGTTCCATGCCCTGAGACAGTGTCAGAGGATATAGAGGGGACAGGAAAAAGGCTCTGAATTGGCATGGTGGCACAGTCTGTAATCTCGGTACTTGGGAGGCTGAGGCAGCAAGACTACAAACTGAACAACAATATAGGCAAGAAACCAACATAGCAAGACCCTACTGGCAAACAGAGGCAGGAGGGAGAGAGACAGACAGTGAGAAAGAGGGAGAGGGAGAGAGAGAGAAGGAGAGGGAGGGAGAGAGAGAGAGAGAGAGAGAGAGGGAAAGGGAGAGAGACAGAGAGACAGAGACAGACAAGGAGAGAGACAGAGACAGAGAAAGAGACAGAGACAGAGAAAGAGACAAGGAGAGAGATAAAGAGAGACAGAGAGAAGCAGAGACAGAGAGACAGAGACAAAGAGACAGAGACAAAGAGAGAGAGACAGAGACAGAGAAAGATAGACACAGAGAGACAGAGAGATAGAGACAGAGGGAGACAGCCAGCCAGAGACAGGGAGAGACAGACAGAGAGACAGAGACAGAGGGAGACAGAGAGATAGACAGAGACAGACAGACAGAGAGAGACAGAGGGAGAGAGAGAGAGACAGAGAGAGAGAGAGAGAGAACACACACTCTGTACAGCCCATCTGTCCTGAAGTCTTTGCATCTCTCTATCCCCATGAACTAAATGAGCGCTTTTATCTCTCAAAGAATAGGAAAATGTTTTCTTATTTCCCTGAACAGCTAATTACTTTAATTTCACTCTCAATCGTCATGGAAAGTTTGCTTCTTATTTTATATTTGAAAACCATCCATAGACTATTATTTTCCCCATGAAACATAAATTGAATTAGAAATGAATTAATGCCTGGTTAAAACTACAAGGAAGAAATACGCTGTGGGGTTTTAAATTCTGGAAAAGTGAACGTGGATGTCGGAGACAAGAGACTGCATCTATGCCCCAGCAGGCTCCAGTCGCCGCCTTCCATGGTGATTTCTGACTCCAGCTTCCTGGATAGGAGAATGAAAGGATTTTGATCAGCCCTGCTGCAAAGAGGTCTTCCTGGAAGTTGTCTCAGTTACTCTTCTCCCATTCCTGAGACGAGTACCCAACACTCAAAATGAGGGAAGGAAAGGTTTATTTAGCTCAAGGCTACTGGAGGTTTCAGTCTAAACTCAGCGAGCTCCAAGGCAGAGCAGCACATGGCAGAGAGCAGCAGCTCATGGCGGCAGCAAAGAGCAGAGGGAGCAAAGGGTAGAAGCAGTGACAACAATGGCCACAGAGAGCCAGTCGGCCTCCCTTATGCTGCAGTCAGGCGTCCGCCCCAGGCTGGGTGTGGCACTCACACCCATAATCCCAGCAGCACTCACACCCACAATCCCAGCAGCACTCACACCCATAATCCCAGCAGCACTCACACCCATAATCCCAGCAGCACTCACACCCATAATCCCAGTAGCACTCACATCCATAATCCCAGCACCACTCACACCCATAATCCCAGTGGATCATGAGTTAATCACAGACTCTAGAAGCCCACCCCATGACTGCACGAGACTTTGGGGGGACAAATACACACACACAATAACAGAAGGTTGAAGGAAGTTTTGGCACTTTTGGGATAAAGCCACCAGTATGGTATAAATTTACATTTTCTAGTACATGGTACCTTGGCTCATGAACTTAATTCTCTCCACGATTCTGGTCACAAAGAGAACTGGAAAGAACGGTGTCAAATTTTCCTGTAAGGTGAACACTGAACTTGGAGGGGTGCTGGGCTGTTGTGCAGAAGTTGTGTTCCTTGGCGTGCTTTGGGCTGGCCCAGTGGGGCCCTGCAGCTCACTCCCCTTCGGACTCAGCCTTTCTATGTGGTGAAGTGGAAATTCCCATCCCCCTTCTTTCTGGAGAAGATGAGGAGCCAGATGAGGAGGGGTGACAAAAAGTGCTGTAAAGTCCCTCTGGGATGTCAGTGAAGGGTGCCAATCATAGTACCGAGGAAGCAGTAGAGATTTACAGAATGAACACAAAATATCTACCACTGCAAACACGGAAAGTGGGAGAAATAAACTTGGAAACACGCTTCATGATCCCGAACTCCATGCTCTTTCTAGCCCTGTGACCTAAAGCGCAACCCAGCTTTGTTCCACATTGCTTTTAAAAAAATGTATGAAGGGCCAGCAGTATAGCTTAGCGGACTAAGCGCTTGCTTAGGTAAGCGTAGCGGCCAGGGTTCGATCCCTGCTTCTGCTTGCCACGCAGCGTCGCCTTCGGGTGCGCTGAGCAGCGATGGAGTCTGGGTGTGGTGGCGCGCGCCTGTAATCCCAGCACTAGGGAGGCAGAAGGCAGGAGGATCACTATGAATGTGGGCTGCATAGTGAGACCCTGTACCAAAAAAAAAAAAAAAAAAAAAAAAAAAAAAAAAAAAAAAAAAAAAAAAAAAAAAAAAAAAAAAAAAAAAAAAAAAAAAAAAAAAAAAAAAAAAAAGAGAAAAACCTAGAAAAATGTATGAGTAGATGATTATGTACATCTACTAGTTCTAATTAGTAGATTGATGCACTTATGTATGATTGGTTACAACCATACACAATCACACAATGTACGATTGATTATATTTATCATGGGATGCTGGTTCATTTAAACAATAGATTTTAATTCTTTTTGTTTTATTTATTTATTTTTGTATTTAGTACAGGGTCTACAGGATCTCACTATATAGATTAGACTCAGAGAGGTCTTCCTGTGGAGGCACCACCATGCCCAGTCCCAACTACTATTTCATTGCGTCCCAGGAGCAGGGCTGGCACAGTACAGCAGGGATCAAATCCCAGCTGCTGTGTCTGCCTAAGTGGGCGCTGTGAATCCACGGAGCTATTTGGCTGGCCCTACGTCTCTTCTTTTCAATCCCACATACCTCTCCCCCAACTTGTTCTCTACAACTCTTTGCTTCCTTCCTCTATGCACAAGCTCAATTTCCATTATTAGTTTTTCTTCCTTCAGTGACCCCTTTTTCCTATCCCTTTCTCTCCTCTCTCTGTATTTGCTATTTATCTATTTTCTGTTTCTCTCTGTCACTCATCACCCCATACAGCACACACCATCCCCAGTGGTGTACTATGAGGCATATGGCAGTACAGAGAAGCATGGACTGAAAAGGGTCCCAATCATAGTACCGAGGGAGCCTCTGTAGGAGGCCCCAAGGGAATTAAAAGTATCTGGAATTAGTAGGCCAAGTGTGCAAAGACTTCAAAGGATAGTACCAGAGCTGAAGAAGTTAAAAATAAATGTGTACGCTCTCAGGCCATGAAGCCTCAAAATCCACAAGACACAGACAGACAGAGGTGAGAGGAGAAGCAGAGAGAGCCACAATTATATTTGGAAACTTTGTAATACAGAAAGAATAAATACACAGAAGAGGCAGTAGGTGATAGAGGATGGGAGGGGCGCAATCTAGCGGCTGCATCCAGCTGAGTTCTGAGACCCTTTGTGGAACAGCAGCAGCTCAGCACCTGGCATCTTCACACCATTAGGGGAATGCAAATCAAGCCCATGCTGTTCTACCTCAGCCCAGCTAGAATGGCTGCTGTCACACACACACACACACACACACACACACACACACACACACACACACACACACACACACACAGTCAGTGTGGGTGAGAATGTGTGGGGGTGTTGTTATCCTTTGTGTCTAGATCTCTCCGAGCCTCCCAAGTGCCTCGTGCCCTCACCGGGAGGGAGGCTTCTCAGAGGCCGCTGAATCTGGAGCATGCAGTGCTGGGATGAAGGGTATGGGATCAGCTCATGAACTTGGTGCCGTCTTAATTCCAGCAGCCCAGATAGAGTATAAAAGTGCAGAGAGAGACGTTGTTCAGGTTGATTTTGCTGTCTTCCACCCACCGGGAACTGTTCTCTGCCATTTCACTCTGCCCTGGACTCAGCTGATTATGGGCTGGAAAACTCTATGAACTGAGAGCTAAATAAACCTTTCCCTTCTTAGTGGGGGTCAGTATTTTGTCTCAGCATGAGAAAAGTAACTAAGACAGGGGTGCCCGTCCATGCTGCTGGCACTAATATAACTTAGTACAGTCATTACGGAAGTCGGTATGGGACATTCTCAAAAAAACCCTAAAAGCAGTGCCACCATTTGAGCTTGCCATGCCATTTCCTGTTGTATACCTGGGGCATAATGCCAGCACTCCTTAGAATACCTGCACCTGCATGTTTCCTTAAACAAGGTACAATAGTCAATATATGGAACAGCCTCGGTGGCCTCAACAGATGAATGGCACAAATAGACAATGGATTTGTATTTAGTCATTAAAATGAACAAAACTTGGTCTTTCACAGAAAAGTGGATGGACGGGGCAATCCTCATTTTAAGCAAAAGAAGTCACACAGACTCGGGGAGGCAAATGCTGTGCACGCCCTTGCCACTATGCAGAACCTCAAAGAAATGAAAAACATGTGGAACTGACAAGGTGCGAAGAGGAAGGGATGACAGGGAGAGGAGGTGTGGGGAGCAGGTCGTGAAGGCAGGGGAATGTGGAAAGTGCCTGGAGCACACCGAACACCCCCAAGGAACATGGGGGTTGGGCATAGAGAAAGAACAGAAGGGTGCTGTGCGCAAAATTTCCCAAAATAAAACAAAATCCACAGAGCCGGCAAGGTAGCTTAGCAGACCAAGTGCCTGCTTAGGCAAGTGCAGGGGCTGGTGTTCGATCCTGGCATCACTTGTCATGCTGGCCCCACCCCCAGGCATGCTGAGCTATCCACAGAGTCTGGGTGTGGTGGCGCACAGCTGTAATCCCAGCACTGGGGAAGCTAAAAGCAGGAGGATATCTGCAAGTTCGAGGTGCACCCTGCACAAAATAATGATGATGGCGATGATGATGAAGATGATGGTGATGATGATGGAGATGATGGTGATGGTGATGGTGATGGTGATGATGATGATGGTGACGGTGATGGTGATGATGGTGATGGTGATGGTGACGATGATGGTGATGGTGATGATAATGAAGATGATGGTGATGGTGATGGTGATGGTGATGATGGTGATGGTGATGATGATGGTGATGGTGATGGTGATGATG
>PVKA01052784.1:0-11540 GCA_004027165.1 Ctenomys sociabilis
GAGGTCAGCGCTATACAAAATGACAAAGGAGAAAAATACAACCCCAGGCCTCGAGTTCACCACAAAGTGCAAACGACCCTAGCTCAGCTGAAGCAAATAAATTAACACAAACAGAATCAAAGGAACAACAGCAGAAAGGTATAGAGGAAATCAGACGGGAAGTAATTCCTCAAATAAAAAAAGAAGTATATGAATAAGTAGTATCTGAAATAAAGAAGCAAATACAGAAACATCAGAGGGAAAAACCAATGCTCACCTACAACAAGTGCAGAGAGCACTATTCCATCTGAAACATATGAATTAACAGCGTCTGAAGGAAAGAAACAACAGTAGTAAGGTCATGAGGAACTCAAAGCAGAAATAAGTTCTGAAATCAAAAAACAATTCTTTGAAAAAATTGAATTCTTTGAAATAATACCATCTGAAATACAGAAAGAAGTCCAGAAATATACAGAGGAAACTCAACTTGGAAGAAGCTCTGCAAAAAAAGAATTAATAACTACCTCTAAAGAAGATATGATAAAAAAAATTGAGATCAGAAATATGACGGATTCCTTGAATGAGCAATACAGAAAATAAATAGAATGCTTGAAACATAGTAAAGGAGATACAAAAGAACTAAAATTATCAATCACAAGTCTACAAAACTGTTTGAGTGAAAGGGAAACAGACCTTCAGATCTTGAAGACGCTGGTGCAGCTAGTGAAAAGGTACAAAAGGATCCCTTAAAAACAATGAGAATGCAGGAAAAAATAATCCATCACCTGCAAGGTGATGCCACGATGAACAATGTGAGAATAATTGATATCAAAGAGAATGAAGGAGTCAATACAAATGACATAAAACGAATTTGGGAGAAGTAATCACAGAAAACTTCGCAAATATGAGGAAACAATCCAACATTCAGGTCACTGAAGCATACAGAACACCAAATAACTTCAACCAAGAAAAAACACACTGAGACATATAATAGTTAAGATCCCAGAAATTCAACACAAAAATAATATACTGAAAGCTGCTAGAGAGAAGAAGGAGCTCACATTCAAAGGAAAACCCATCAGAATTACAGCCGACTGCTCTACCCAAACAATGAAGGCAAGGAGAGCATGGAGCAGAGTTCTTCAAGTCCTACACGAAAACAAATTCCAGACCAGACTATTATACCCTGCAAAACTCTCTTTCAAGTTTGATAGAGAAGTGAAATACTTCCACAACAAAGAACAACTAAAGAATTTCATGATGACAAAGCCATCCCTTCACAGGCTGCTGAAAGATGTTCTAGAGAGAGACCACAATGACCAGAAATCCATGAATGAGTATAGTAGGAACACACTAAACAGGACAATTAAACACAGGATACAAAAGAGTAAACAACACCAAGTAAATATGATGACAAACATAAGTCAACACATTTCAATTATACCCATCAATGTAAACACATTCAATTCACCAATTAAGAGAAATAGACTGGCACAGTAGATTAGGAAACAAAATCCGACAATATGCTGTATACAAGAAACACACTTAACTCAAAAGGACATTCATAGCCTCAAAGTCAAAGGATGGAAAATAATACTACATGCCCCAGCACCTCATAAAAAAGCATGAGTAGCAATTCTGTTCTCAAACAGTCTCAACTTCAAACCAAGAATGATCAAACGGCACAAGTAAGGCCACTACATTTGGTCAGAGGAAAACTTCAACAGCAAGAGGTAGCACTCATAAATATCTATGCACCAAACACAGAAGCACCCAATCAAGTAAGACAAATCCAAATGGACATGGAAAACCTAATATCTAAGACTACAATTGTAACAGGAGAGCTTAGCACTCCCTTATCTCAAAAAGATAGATCAACCGAACAAAAAAATTACAAAGGAAGTATCAGAAATGAACCAGAGCTTGGAAAACATGGACCTGGTAGACATATACAGAGGGTTCCACCCAATCACAGCTGAATACACATTTTTCTCAGCTGCAAATGGGACATTTTCAAAAACAGACCACATTCTAGTCCAGAAGTCATGTGTAAGTATATGCAAGAACATAGAAATTATCCCATGCATATTATTTGACCACAGTGCAATGAAACTGAAACTAAATGACAAAAGGAACCAGAAAATCCCGCTAAATTCATAGAAACTAAAAAACACCATACTGAGCAATCAATGGGTTACAGAGGAAATCAAACAAGAAATTCAACAATATCTACAATTCAATGACAATTCAAACACAACTCACCAGAATTTATGGGATGTGCTGAAAGCAGTTCTTAGAGGGAAAATCATAACTCTGAACTCACACATTAGGAAAACAAAATGGGAACAAATAAACACCCTAATGTTGCACCTCCGAGATCTAGATGAAGAAGAATAAACAAAACCCAGAGCGCAAAGACGGGGAAAAAAATCATAAGGTTTAGAGGAGAAATTAATTCAAATGGCATGAAGAAAACAGTTCAAAGAATCCACAAAACAAAAAGTTGGTTCTTTGAAAGACTAAATAAAGTTGATAAGCCTCTAGCCAAACTCTTCAAAAACAGGAAAGAAAAAATTCAAAGTGTGAAATCACCACAGATCCAGCAGATATTCAGAAGATTATGAATAATTGCTTCAAGAATCTTTATGCTCACAGAATAGAACACATAGAAGAAATGGACAGATTCTGCAAAAGATACAAATTACCAAAACTGAACCAAGAAGATATAACAAATTTCAGTAAACCAATAACAGCCAAAGAAATACAAAATGTAATAAAAAGCCTACAGACAAAGAAAAGTCCAGGTCCTGATGAATTCACAGCTGAATTCTAGGAGAAATTTATGGAAGATATAATCCCTACACTCCTCAAACTCTTCAATGAAATTGAAAATGAAGGAGTTCTCGCAAAATCATTTCTAGAGGCAAGAATTATACTGATTCCAAAACCAGCGACAGACACAACCAAAAAGGTAACTACAGGCCAATCTCCCTCATAAACATAGACACAAAAATACTGAATAAAATCCTAGCAAATGATCCCGCCCACTTCCGCCCAGCCCCAAAGACTGGCCAGAGACAGCGCAGTCCACTCCGCCATCCTCCTTGATCCCACCCACTTCAGCCCAGCCCCAGAGACCTCCTGAGACAGCGCTGTCCATTCCCGCAGCCTACTCGATCCTGCCCACGCCGCCGATCCAGAGACCAGGCTGAGACAGCGGCTAACTCCAGCGGCCTCCTGGATCCCGCCCCAACCTCCCCCAGTGAGTGGGAATTTGCACGACTCACCAGGCTTCACAGATCAGTGAGTGTGTGGGGAGTCTGAGGGAGAGCCTTTGGCTTCTTCCCATTCGCGCTACCTGGATTCCTGCCCCCAAACCTTCCAAGCCAGTGACTAGCCTGAATCATCAGGAACCACTCATCAGCACCTCCCCGGATCCCTTGCCCTAAAGCACACTGAGCGAGTGGGAATTTCCCCGATTCCCTGGGTATCAAAGTTCAGTGACTGTAGAACTCCAGGCCCATCGTGCCAGAGAGACATTTCCCAGGGATTCCCTGCCCCCCCAACCCCTGTGACCCACTGAGAACTCCAGGCCCACCACGCCAGAAAAACATTTCCAGGTGATTGCTGGCCCCACCACACAGCCGCAGACACGGTGAAGGTCGGCCTGGAGTGAGAACTCCAAGCCTGCCACGCCAGAGGGACATTTCTCAGCAATCCCTGGTCCCACGCCACGGCCCAAAACCCAGCACAACCTGGCCTGTGAATGAGAGCACAAGGGCCGCTGCACCGGAAGGACCTTTCCCAGCCTTCTTGGGTTACGGCCTGCAGACCCAGACACAGCACAGGCTAGCTGACCCAGTACAGCCTTCTCAGGGAATAAGATAATCCACTATCCTTTTGTGAACCCAGAAGACCCACCAAGCCCAGGCCCGCCCACCTACAGAGCGACCCGGCTGACACAGGAGGGCTGACCCCGGGAACTTTCCGGCTCCTCACCCCAAAGGCAGCTAAGACGGAGAATTTTCATTACTTGCTCTGCATCCCAGTTTGGTTTGTGCTGGCCTAAACAGGGAACCAAGGGAGGGGAACCAAAGGAGCTCTGGCAAAAAAGGAACTAAACGTAAAAGCTAGAACAAGGATAGGCATACCTGGATAATCTCAAACGTAATAGGCTGTCACCCGAATCTCATTACACATTAAGGTAGTAACTGCACCAAAGCTCTACACCAAAGGTCAGAGGTCAGCGCTATACAAAATGACAAAGACAAGGAGAAAAACACAACCCCAGGCCTCGAGTTCACCAGAAAGTGCAGATGACCCTAGCTCAGCTGAAATGAATGAATTAATAGATACAGCAGCAAAGGAACAACAGCAAAAAGCTATAGAGGAAATAAAACGAGAAGTAATTCCCCAAATTGAAAAAGAAATATCTGAATACATAGTATCTGAAATAAAGAATGAATTCCAAAAACATAGGGTGGAAACACTATACTCAACCAGAACAAGTGCAGAGAGCACTATTCTAGCTGAAATATATGAATTAACAGCATCTGAAGGAAAGAAACAACAGCAGAAAGATCATGAAGAACTCGAAGCAGAAATAAGTTCTGAAATCAAAAAAAAAAAATTCTTTAAAAAAAAGGCTTCTTTGAAATCATAGCATCTGAAATACAGAAACAAGTCCAGAAACATTCAGAGGAAACCGAACTTGGAAGAAACACTGCAGAAAAAGAATTAATAATTACCTCTAAAGAAGACATAGATAAAAAAAATTGAGGAGATCCGAAATATGATGGATTCCTTGAATGAGCAATACAGAAAAGAAATAGAACACATGAAACACAGTCAAAGAGGTATAGAAGAACTAAAAATATCAATCACTAGTCTACAAAAACGTCTGAGTGAAAGTGAAGACAGAAATTTCAGATATTGAACATGCCGGAGCAGCTAATGAAAAGGTGAGAAAGGATCTCATAAAAACATCGAGAATGCAGGAAAAAATAATCTATCACCTGCAAGGTGATGCCAGGATGAACAATGTGAGAACAATTGGTATCAACGAGAATGAAGGAGTGAATGCAAATGGCATAAAAAGAATTTGGGGAGAAATGATCGCAGAAAATTTCCCAAATATGAGGAAACGATCCAACATTCAGTCACTGAAGTATACAGAACACCAAATAACGTCACCCCCACTAAAAACACACCGAGATATATAATAGTTAAGATCCCAGAAATTCAACACAAAAATAATATACTGAAAGCTGCTAGAGAGAAGAAGGAGCTCACATTCAAAGGAAAATCCATCAGAATTACAGCCGACTGCTCTACCCAAACAATGAAGGCAAGGAGAGCATGGAGCAGAGTTCTTCAAGTCCTACACGAAAACAAATTCCAGACCAGACTGTTATACCCTGCAAAACTCTCTTTCAAGTTTGATGGAGAAGTGAAATACTTCCACGACAAAGAACAACTAAAGAATTTCATGATGACAAAGCCATCCCTCCACAGGCTGCTGAAAGATGTTCTAGAGAGAGACCACAATGACCAGAACTCCATGAATGAGAATGGAAGGAACCCCTTAAACAGGACAGACAATTAAACACACATTACAAAGGAGTAAACACCAGGTAAATATCATGACAAACATAAGTCAGCACATTTCAATTATAACCATCAATGTAAACAGACTCAATTGCCAATTAAGAGAAATAGACTGGCACAGTAGATTAGGAAACAAAATCCAACAATATACTGTATACAAGAAAGACACGTAACTCAAAAGGACATTCATAGCCTCAAAGTCAAAGGATGGAAAATAGTACTACATGCCCCAGCACCTCATAAGAAAGCATGAGTAGCAATTCTGTTCTCAGACAGTCTCAACTTCAAACCAAGAATGATCGAACGACACAAAGAAGGCCACTGTATATTGGTCAGGAGAAAAATTCAAGAGCAAGAAATAACACTCATAAATATTTATGCACAAAACACAGGAGCACGCAACTATGTAAGACAAATCTTAAGGGACATGAAAAACTTAATGTATAAGAACACAAATTTAACAGGAGACCTTAACACACCCTCATCTCAAAAACAGAGGTCAACCAGACAAACAATTAGCAAGGAACAAATGGACCTCATGGACACATACAGAGTCATCCCCCCAAACAGAGCTGAATACACATTTTCTTTCAGCTGCACATGTGTTGTTTTCGAAAATAGACCACATACTAGTCCAGAGGTCATGCCTAAGTATATGGAAGAAAATAGAAATTATCCCGTGCATACTATCTCACCACAATGCAAAGAAACTTGAAATAAACGACAAAAAAAAACCCACTAAATTCATGGAAACTAAACAGCACCCTAGTCAGCAGTCAATGGGTCACAGGTGAAATTAAATGGGAAATTCAACAATATCTACAATTCAATGAAAATTCAAGCACAACTTCCTGGAATTTATGGGATGCGATGAAAGCATTTCTCAGAAGGAAAATCATAGCTATGAACTCACACATTAGGAAAACAGAATGGGAACATAATAGCACCCTAATGTTGCATCTCCAAAAACTAGAAAAAGAAGAGCAAACAAAACCCATAGCACAAAGATGGGGAGAAATCATAAAGATTAGAGCAGAAATTAATTCAATTGAGATGAAGAAAACAGTTCAAAGAATCCACAAATCAAAAAGTTGGTTCTTTGAAAAACTAAACAAAGTTGATAAGCCTCTTGCCACCCTCATCAAAAAGACGCAAAAGAAAATTCAAATAGAAGCAATAAGGAATGAAAAGGGTGAAATCACCACAGACCCAGAGGGAATTGAGAAGATTATCAATAGTTACTTCAAGAATCTTTATGCGCACAGAATAGAACACACAGAAGAAATGGACAGATTCCTCGAAGGGTACAAATATCCAAAACTGAACCAAGAAGGTATAACAACTCTCAGTAAGCCGATAACAGCCAATTGAATACGTAACATAATAAAAAGCCTACCGACAAAGAAAAGCCCAGGTCCTGATGAATTCACAGCTGAATTCTACAAGAAATTTATAGAAGATATAATCCCCACATTCCACAAGATCTTCAATGAAATTCATAAGGAAAAAGTCCTCCCAAAATCATTTCTGGAGGCAAGTATTATACTTATTCCAAAACCAGGGAAAGACACAACCAAAAAGGAGAACTACAGGCCAATCTCCCTCATGAACATAGATGCAAAACTACTCAACAAAATCCTGGCAAATAGAATACAGCAAATCATCAAGAAGATCATAAGCCATGACCAAGTAGGATTTATCCCAAGGATGCAAGAATGGTGCAATATTTCAAAATCTATAAATGCAATAAACTCTGTTAATAGACTGAAATCTAAAAACCACATGATCAGGGGCTGGAGAGATGGCTCAGTGGAATAAGTGCTTCCCTGGCAAGCACAAGGGCCTGAGTTCAAACCCTGGTTCCACCAAAAAAAAAAAATACTCTGTGGTACTTTAAGGGCCAGGGAGATGGCTTAGTGGAATAAGTGCTTCCTTGGCAAGCACAAGGGCCTGAGTTCAATCCCCGGTTCCACCAAAAAAAAACAAAGAAACCACTAAAAACCACATGATCATCTCAATTGATGGAGAGAAAGCCTTTGACAAAATCCAACACTCATTCATGTTCAAGGCCCTACAAAAAAATTGGAATAGGTGGACTCTATCTTAACTTGATAAAAGCCATCTATGACAACCCAAAAGCTCATATAATCCTAAATGGGGAAAAACTGAAATCTTTTACTCTTAAATCAGGTACAAGACAAGGATGTCCTCTATCACCCCTCCTATTCAATATAGTCTTGGAATCCTTTGCAACAGCCATTAGAAAAGAGGGGGAAATAAAGGGAATAAAAATAGGTAAAGAAGAAGTTAAATTATCACTATTTGCAGACGACATGATACTTTACTTGAAAGACCCCAAAAATTCCATCAAGAAGCTGCTAGAACTGATACAGAAATTCAGTAGCATAGTAGGATACAAAATCAATACTCAGAAGTCAACAGCATTCCTCTACACAGGGAACAAGCACACTGAAAGAGAAACAATACCTTTTACAATAGCACTACGGAACATGAAATACCTCGGGATTCACTTAACCAAGGAAGTCAAAGATCCTTTCATGGAAAATTACAACACCCTAAAAAAGAAATTATAGAGGACTTCAGAAAATGGAAAGATATTCCATGCTCCTGGATAGCAAGAACCAACATCGTGAAGATGGCCATACTCCCAAAATTGCTGTACAGATTTAATGCAATCCCTATCAAACTGCCACCAACATACCTCCAAGACCTAGCGAAATCATTCCTGAAATTTATTTGGAATCACAAACGACCTATAATAGCAAAGCCAATATTGGCCAATAAAGACAATGCAGGAGACATCACAATTCCTGACTTGAAATTATACTACAAAGCCACTGTGAAAAAATCAACAAGGTATTGGCAACAAAATAGACCTGAGGATCAATGGAATAGATTAGAAGATGCAGAGGCATCTGCAATCACACTCAGCCATCTTATCTTTGACAAAGGCGCTAAACAAGCTCACTGGAAGATAGCCTCTTTAACAAATGGTGCTGGAAAACATGGGTTTCTACATGCCGAAAACTAAAACTTGACCCAGCTCTATCACTATGCACGAAGTTAAAGTCAAAATGGATTAAAGATCTAAACATTAAAACAGAAACACTCAATCTCCTAGAAGACAAAGTAGGAGGAACTCTTGAAGACATACGGGTAGGTAAAGATTTCATGAACAAACATATATTCGCAAGGGAAGCACTTGAAAGAATCCACAACTGGGATCAACTCTTCTTAAGGAGCTTCTGCATCTCAAAGGAAATTGTCAACAAAGTGAAAAGACAACACACAAACTTTGAAAAAATCCTAACTAATAAGCAATCAGACAGAGGACTACTGTCTAGAATATATAAAGAACTAAGATATAACAGGGCCCTCAAATTTCAAGAGTCAGCTTTCCTTCTGGATGGTTAACAACCTATGTTCACAGATCAAAATTTTAGAAATAGGAGAATTGCAAGGCCAGCCTACATTTTGGTCCCAGCCTTTCAAAGTCAGCGAAGACTCAGGACGTAGGCACACTTGTACTGTAACATCATCAAACTCAGTTGTGCCCCAAATTTTCTGAACAAGGAGATTATAGAGCCACAGAGGAAAGAGAATGATGTTCTATAGTGTGCCTGGGGAGAGTCACATGGAGTGAAAACTTTCTCTCAAGCTCTCACAGAGAGCAAACTGATCAAGCATTGTCTGTTACTCATCCACATATCTGACACTGACAATGGATCTACACAATGTGATACAAGGTTACAGGCTAAACTCTAAGGGTACTTGACTGACCTCGTCAGATACAAAAGTTACATTTCTTGTTATATAGGTCTTGGTTTAACTTAGTCTTAGACATCCAGCAGAAAACTATCAAAATGGGTTATATAAACAAAAGCCATGTTATTATACTGAGCTCTGAAAGGCTCAAGTCAACTATTTTCGACTTCTGGACTATGTTGGATTTTTTGCTGAATTCGCACACACATAGTATTTAGATGCCAATGGAACACCCATCTCTGACAGGACTAAGTAGAACAGGGGGTACAAAGGAAGGACTATTTTGTATTTCCATATAAAGAATAGTTAGGATAGATAACTTTTGCTTAACTCTACTCTTTTTTTCTTATTGAACTGGGCATTGAACTCAGGCCCTTGTGCCCTTAACTCAATGAGAAGAAATATTTGTACTAATAGGGTTTAGACAAGATATCCTGTCAGCTTCTTATATGGATAACCACTAAGAAGATAAAAATGTACATTGTATTAATTATTGAAACTGTCCTATTGATCAGCTTTGAAACTATGTCATTGATATTTGTTTCTCAATAAAAAAGATGAATAAAACAATAATACATACAACAGCAAATAAATGTATAGAAAAGAAAAGAAAGTGCCTGCAAGCAGGCATAGAGGCAAGGGTTTGATCCTCAGGCCTGTCTTGCCAGCCCCACACCCTGGGGCATGTTGAGACACCAATTGAGACTGATCGTGGTGACACACATCTTTAATTCCAGCTCTTCGGTGGCTGAAAAGAAGAAGATCACTAAGAGTCCTAGTAGTGCGACCCTGTAGAACCTTCCCAAATAAATTTGCAAAGAAATAACAGAACAAAAACAAACTTGTAAAGAAACTGAATTTGTCGACCTTTACAGAGTGTTTTGTCTAGCAACAACAGAATGCATGTTCTTCTGAGCTCCACATGGGACATTCTTCAAAACAGATACATGGCAGGCAGAGTACTCTTCAGTAAGTGCAAAGGAACTGAAATTATCACATGCATATTACCTGACCACAGTAAAATAAAACTGGAAATGAATTACAAAAGAAAAATACAAAAACATGATAAACACACAGAAATTAAATAGCAATTTCCTAAACAACTTTGGGTCACACAAATTAAACAAGAACTAAAAATAAATTATCATGAAATAAAAATGCAGATGCAACTTAACAAAACCTGCGAGATTTGACAAAAGCTGTCTTAAGACAATTTAGAGCACTAAATTCACACATAAGGAAAGCAGAACAAGACCACATAAAAGATCTTCTGCTGCATCTCAGGCTTCTAGAAAAAGAAGACCAAGTTGAGCACAAAGCCCAAAGTAGGCAGGAAATTATGAATACTAGAGCATAAATTAACACACTACAAAAGACAAAGTACAAAGAATAAATGAATCAGACATTTGGTTCTTTGAAAGAATAAATAAAATTGATAAACACTACTCAACATTATCAAAATAAATAAATAAAAAACCAAATTCATGCAAATAAAGAATCAAAAAAGGTGGAGTCATTACAGACTTTAGACAATTCAGAAGATCCTCCATAAATAATTTCAAAAACTTGAATCCGCAGTATAGAAAACACAGAGGAAATGCAGTTTCACAGATACATATGAAATGTCAAAGCTCGATCAAGAAGACATACAAACTCTGAATATCCCAATAAACAACATTGAAAATATAATACAAAAAAAACCTACAAACAAAGAAAAGCCAGGACCAGGTGGATTCACAGAATTCTGCAGACATTTAGAGAACATTTATCAAAGGCTTTCTCTGCATCAATTGAGATGATCATGTGGTTTTTAGATTTCAATCTATTAATATAGTGTACTACATTTATAGATTTTCGAATATTGAACCATCCTTGCATCCCTGGGATGAATCCTACCTGGTCATGGTGCATGATCTTCTTGATGATTTGCTGTATTCTATTTGCCAGGATTTTGTTGAGTATTTTTGCATCTATATTCATGAGGGAGATTGGCCTGTAGTTCTCCTTTTTGGTTGCGTCTTTACCTGGTTTTGGAATCAGTATTATACTTGCCTCCAGAAATGATTTTGGGAGGACTTTTTCCTTTTCAACTTCGTGGAAGAGTTTGTGGAGTGTGGGGATTATATCTTCTATAAATTTCTTGTAGAATTCAGCTGTGAATCCATCAG
>PVKA01052785.1:0-11540 GCA_004027165.1 Ctenomys sociabilis
AAGCACATGAAAGCCTTCACACTGGGGAGAAGCCCTATTTCTGTAAGCAGTGTGGGAAAGCTTTTAGTACTCAAGGTACATATAAAGCACATGAAAGCCTTCATACTGGGGAGAAACCCTATGTCTGTAAGCAGTGTGGGAAAGCTTATAGTACTCAAAAAAGTTGTAAAAGACATGAAAGGAGTCACACTGGGGAAAAACCATATGTATGTAAGCAATGTGGTAAAGCTTTCCTCACATACAGTGATTGTCGCAAACATGAAACAATCCACACTAGATAGAAAACCTGTACATAAGCAATGTGGGAAAGTTTTTAATGCAAAATATTGTAAGCTGCACCTTAAAACATCAAGGAGAAATGTATGTAAACAATATGGGAAACCTTTTTCATACAAGGTTATTGTAAATCACATTCAAGAACTCACTGGGGAAAATAAGCAATGTGGAACATTTTTAACATAAAATGTAGTTTTCTAACTCATGAAAGATGTTACGCGGGAGAAAACCTATATATATGTGAGCAAAGTGGCAAAGCTTTTAGCATAGCTGGTAATTGTTAAAGTCAAAAAACCTCACACTTGACATTAATTCCACATATCAAATTAATGTGGAAAAGCTTTCAGCATACCTGTTTTGCAAATGAAAAGTAGAAACTATATGTATGTAAAATACATGAAGAGCAATTTTTTTCTTTTTGGTCAAATCTTACTGGAGAGATTTATAAGCACAGTTTGATAATCCTGTGAAAGTTTTTCAAGTGCTGGAAATTAATATGAAATACTTGATGTTATTTCTCCACATAATTTTCATAAAGTACAATCCCAGATAGATATATCCTAAAGCATATATATTGTGTTTTTCAGTAAGTTACTTAAGTATCTGGATTATGTTTCTGCACTATTTAGTATAAGAATATTGGCATAATTAGATATTTTTGTATGTCTGAGTTTAATACATGGTGTCTTAATTAAGCATGATGAATTGAAATATATATTTTACTTTCAATTAGAGTTAGTACTTATGTAAGTTTTGTTTGGTCTTTAAAATTAGATGTGTAGGCCATAAAAATTAATTACTTTTCGTTAATTGTTGGGATTCTATTACATTTGTTTTAAATTTTTGGTGTGCATGGGGCTCAGTAGAATAAGTGCTTCCCTGGTAAGCACAAGGGTCTGAGTTCAATCCCCAATTCCAAAAAAAAAAAGAAAAAAAAAATTGGTGTGCATACTCAGTATTCTGTGTAACAACACATTTTCTAATTTGATGCTGTATTTTATATTGAGATATATTTGAAGAGTTGTGGATGTATATTTTTCATAAAGTTGATTTGTTTTCACATAATGTGTGAGTTAGCAAGTTGTGTTGCAAATATGACAAGATACCTGCTTGTATCCCAATGTTGTATATTATATGCATAAGTTTGCCTATTTTTCTTTCATATTGGGGCAAATATTTACATAAATTTTGTTTCTTAGCATCCAAACTGATTTTCTCGTTTTCATTGTAATGATTCTTGGTCTTGTAACTGTTCCACCAGATGTACCAAATTAACCCAATCTGCTGTGAGTTTCTGATTGTTAAACATCTGCAGGATAGTAAATTGTCTACAGAAGAATGTGATAAACTGTAGTAATCTCCAAAAAATACAAATGACAGTATCATTTATTAGCAACAACACTTTCTTCAATTGAAATTTTTTGGGGGGAGGGGACCGAGAATTAAATTCAGACCCTTGCACTTGCCAGGCAATTGTTTATTCTACCGAGCTATCTCCTTGGCCCCAGCAACAGCACTTTGAAAGGAATTTTTCTCTACAGTGTGTGTTTTGAAGAGAATAACTGTATTGGGGGGCTGGGGAGGTGGCTCAGTAGAATAAGTGCTTCCCTGCAAAGCGCAAGGGCCTGAGTTCAGTCCCCAGTTCTGCCAAAATAATTATGCTTGAAGACATAAATTACTCATGAGTGTGTAATATACCTGAAATATCTGTTACAAATGCTGAAATAACAAAGGAAGGGGTATAGAAAGGAAGAATCGTGTGTGTATAGACAGTACAGTTGGGATAGATAGCGCTGTGCTTCTACATAATTCTATGAGCCAAGATTTGCACTAATGGTGGTTGGACAGGATATTATGTCAGCTTCTAGTATTATGGACAGCCACTAGGAAAATAAGATAGAAAGTACTAATTAATCTTTGATGTAATTCAGGTATAAAAAATAAGATACGCAAGCAGCTACACTATTTACTGATAAGAGACATACAATATAATAATGTCTGTAAGTATAATATCATGTATGCACCTTCTATGATACCAAAACATTATGAAAACAGTTTGCAATGTATTAATTTATCAAATCCATCTTGTCAAGATATGTTAAAACTGTCATTGATATTTGTACTTCAATAAAACAAAATTTTTTTTAAAAATGCAGAAATATCTTACACTGAAGAGTAGTGTCATTTTTTATACACTAAATCTCAATTCCAAATTCCCTTCTGCAAATTTCTGCTTCTTACCAGAAAGATGTAATATGTATCACCATTCCAGCTTGTGATGGTATATTGACACTACAAGATGTTTTAACCCAAGCACATTTACTTTCCCATTATTTTACCCAGAAAAAAAAATTTTGCTGGGCCTGGTGATGTAATTTGATAAGAAATTTACAACACTAATTTATGAGGATAAATTTCATTTGTCAAAGCAAAAACAGACTGAAAGTATCCTTGGTATTCAAAAGGCAGAAGTCAACAGAAAACAAAATTGGAGTTAGCCTATTCAACTTACTGAAATCCTATCTCAAAATAGAGGTTGAAACTCTGCAGTGTAGCTCAGTGATTTGGGAATTCTAAGTTTGTATCCCAGCATCAAAATTATTTTCATATGGAACAGTCTTTGTTTAATGTGTAAACCATGATTGTCTTTGTTTAATCTGTAAAACTAAGCCAAATGCAATGGTCCCAGCATCAGAAGAGTCTGACCGAATAATTGTACCTTTGATACTGGAATTAGACAAGCTTAAGTCTATTCATTATCATTCTGAAACAGTTCTCTTAATGTTTGCAGTTTATGTTTAAAGGTACAAAGAAGCTTTTTATATATCAGTCATTAGGATCTTAGTAAGAAATTTAGAACATTAATTTATGAGGATGAATTTCATTTGCCAGAGCAAAAATAGATTGAAAGTAGTCTCCAAGCTGAGGAATAGCTTTTTTTTTTTTTTTATTTGTTTGTTTGTTTTGTGTGTGTTTTTGAGACGGGGTCTCACTATGCAGTTCAGGCTGGCCTTAAGCTCACTTTGTAGCTCAGGCTGGTCTCAAACTCACAACAATCCTCCTGCCTCAGCCTCCCAAGTGCTGGGATTACAGGCATACACCACCACACCCAGCAACAGCTTTGGTTTTTTCTAAAATCTGTGATCCACCACTTTATAATCTACCCTATGCTGCTCTGAAATCTGGTATCTCTTTTTTTCTTGGTGTCACTCCCTGGTGTCTGGGTCTCTGCAGCTGCTTCTTCTTGAAGTAAGCATCAGTGAGGTGTTTGGGGATTTTCACTTTGCTGCTAATCAATTTTTGTGGAGGTGGCATGACAAATTTCTGGTGTTCTTCATAGAGGAACACGATTAAGGCTAAGAGGCCTAGTCACAAGTAGCAAGCCACTGGCCAACTGCTTCAGGAAGACCACTCTCTCGCCTCTGTGACGCCCGGTGAGGATGATCAGGATGGTGCTAAGGGGGCCAAGGAGATGGCTCAGTGGAATAAGTGCTTCCTTGGCAAGTGAATTCAATCCCCAGTGCAGAAAAAAAAAAAAAGGATGGTGCTGAGAGTGAGGCTAGCTCAAAGTTTCCTCACGCTGACAGAAGGGTTTCTTGCCATGGCTCAAGAGCTTTCGGGGCACATCTTCAGTAAGGTAGTATCTAGGCATTCTTCAAATCGTGACCAGGACACGATTTCAGCTGCAGTAGTGCTGCCCCTTCTTGGACCTTTTTGCCTTCACCTTACCCTCTTATCAGTGCTGCTGGCAGCAGCCTTCTTGGCTTCAGTTTCTTCTCTTTACTGTCTGGCTTCTCAATTTTTTCACCCACCATCTTGCAAGATGAGAAAGAGCACAAACAAGTTTAAGTTAAGAACATAAGGCTAGGTAGGAATAAAATCATTTGCAAATCATGGTTCTATTGCTCAGGAAATAATATTTTTGTGGGAGTATTTCTACATGTACAAATACAAGCTCAATGCATAGCACAGGCACAGCCTGTGGAATAGTTATACAAAGATGATCTACTAGTAGACAAATGCCCATGTGCTAGTTCATTCAACATGGTAGAAGGTAAATATGAAATAAACACCTTCCACAGTGGCTGTGCAAACAGTACCAGCCAGAGAGAAAAAGCCCCAAGAGTTTCAGTGTGCACACCCTCCAGCCTTGCTTTGGCTACAGCAAAAAGCCATGGTGGTCTGGAAGCATCCGAAGGACTGAATCATGGTCTGTCCAGAGGCTGGGAATGCTTTGAGAGCAATGGAAGTGGTACACAGTCATTTCTTTCCCTCCTATCACAAGTTAGCTAGGTGGGTGTCTTGTGTTTTCTTTACCCTTTTCTGCCACATGGAGCAAGAAACAGAAGCCCTCTTCTGGCAAGTAGAGAAACTGCAACAGACTGAATAAGATGGAGCAGCAGTGCGCTACTGTGCATGTAATGCTGACAGGCCCAGACAGTACAACCACCTCTCACAGCATCTCTCAAAGTGTAATGCACAACCTCTGAGTGGAGTCCTGGGAGGGGCTCCTTCATTTGCAGAAGTTCTCACTCACAAGCAGAAACTGGGCTGGGTCCAGAGAGCATCCTAAGTGCAGCTGAGAAAAATGTACAGTGTGATTTTTTTTTATTTTTTATTTTTTTTGGCAGAACTGGGGATTGAACTCACCTTTGTGCTTGTCAGGGAAGTGTTTATTCTACGGAGCCATCTCCCCAGCCTCCATTCTGATATTTTTACAGAACACTCTGTAAAGGTCTACTAATCAATTTGTTCAGAAGTTTTGTTTAGTTCTGTTACTTTTTTGCTATTTTGTCCAATTGATCCTTTTCTTTGTTACAGTGGGGTATTAACATCCTCCATCATAAGAGTGCTTTCACTTACTTTATCTTTCACATCTTTAATATCTGTGTTACATACTTGTTTGCTCTCAGATTTGGTGCATATAGGCATTGTTATTTCTTCTTAAAGTTTTCACCAAATTAGTATGTAGTGACCTTTCTAATTTCTTTTAAACATTGTTGGTTTGAAGTTCAGATTGTATATGAACAGAATAGCTCCCACTCCTTTTTTTGGTGGATTCTTGTTGCATGAAATCTTGCTTTCTATCCTTACTTTCAGTCTATGAATTTACTTTTGAGTTAAATGGGTTTCTTGTGCATAGTATATTTTGTTATTTTACATAATTTTTGAAGAGCAAATAGCAATGAGACAGTTTCAAATCAAATGAGAGCAGATTCAATAATTAATACATTGAATATTGTTTTTGTAGTGGTTTTTTGTTGTGCAAGGTGCACACATGATATTTTATTTATAAACACTATTAGAGCAGATCCCTCTATTCAATGCATTAAGAGAATGTAGCTGTATGCTTATCTTTTGTTAAAGCTGAATTATAGTACAGTCTCAATAATTTATACTTTTTATATTGTAATCTTCCAAGTGGTTATCCACAGTACAAGAAGCAAACAGGATATCCTGTCAAAACACTATTAGTTGGAACTGCCATCTTCCAGTAATTTGCCAAAATGACTAACACAAAGGGCAAGAGGAAGGGAACCTGGTGTATGTTTTCCAGGCCTTTTAGAAAACATGAGGTCGTTCCTTTGGCCACATACATGTGAATCTACAAAAAGGGTGATATTGTAGGCATCAAGGGAATGGGTACTGTGCAAAAAGGAATGCCTCACAAATGTCACCATGGCAAAAGGGGAAGAACCCAGCATGCTGTTGGCATTGTTGTAAACAAGCAAGTTAAGGACAAGATACTTGCTGAGAGGATTATTTTGCATACTGAACATTCAAAAAGTCGTGATAGTTTCCTGAAACGTGTCAAGGAAAATGATCAGAAAAAGAAGGAAGCCAAAGAGAAAGGTACCTGGGTTCAACTGAAGTCCAGCCTGCCCCTCCCAGAGAAGCACACTTTGTAAGGACCAATGGAAAAGAACCTGAGTTGTTGGAACCTATTCCCTATGAATTCATGGCATAAACTGGGGGAGTTGCTCTGCCATTCAGTACCTAATTGGCAGCTTAAGTGTTCTAGGTCCCATGTAAAAATAAAATCATCCTGCATTATAAGGGTGGATTTCTTAGTTGAATAAGTATGTGGTGCCTTCTTACCTCAGAAATATTTGCAGCAGATGTTCTCTGTACCTAGTAATTGTGTGTAGTCCGTACTCTTCAGTGTTTTTCTCGCTGAAAAATTGCTGAAGTATTGTGCAGGTGTATGCCCAAATAATCAAATACTTATAAAATATTTATATTGGCTTGAATATCCTGTAAATCATCATGGGGAAAATATGTATCAAATTAAAGGAAGTCACTTCAGAAACAAATGTAAGTCCATTTCAGTTGAATAAATTGTTTAAAGCACACACACAAAAAAACACTATTATTGCAAATCTTTTTTCTCATAGAATTACACAAAAGTACTGCATATTTATCCTAACTGTACTGTTTATACAAACACAGAATGGTCCTTCCTTTGTATCCCTTTTTTTTGTTGTTTGTTTGTTTTGTTTTGTCCTGTCAGAGATAGGTATTCTACTGTCATTCAATTACTATAAATGCTTGAATTGAGCAAAACAATCCACCAAGGTCCATCAGTCTACAATAGTAGGGGTGTATCCAAAGAAATTGTTTACTAGAGCCATTTACAGCTCAGCATATTATTGTGGCTTTATTTTATATATCTCATTTTTATTCTTTTCTGCTGGATGGTTAAGACCAAGATAAGCAAAAACCTACATAATAAAAAATGCAACTTTTGTGCTCGCTTCAGCAGCACATATACTAAAAATGCAACTTTTGTACCTGATGAGATCAGTCAGGTCCCCTCAGGTTTTATACTGTAACTATGTACCTCACTTTGTAGAGCCTTTGTCACTGTCAGCCATGTGGATGCGTCATGGCCATTGTTTGATCAATTTGCACTCTGTGAAAGCCTGAAAGTTTTCTCTCCATGTGACTGTCTTTAGGCACACTATAGATCATCAACCACATTCCTCTGTGGCTCCATAATCTCCTTTATCGGAAAATTTGGGGCACAATTCAGTTCCATGATGCTACAGTACAGATTCTCCTATGTCCTGAGTCTTAACTGACATTGAATGGCTAGGACCAAAACATTGGCTTACTGTGCAGCCCTTCCATTTCTCCAATTTTTGATCTGCAAACTTAGGTTGTTAACCATCCAGAACAGAAGCTGATTATTACCATGCAACATATGCAGTTCAGGTCACCCTAATTATCTGTCTAAATCCCTCTTAGTTGTTGTTATACCTTTCTATTTTTATTTCTTCTTTTGATTTCTTATACTAGGGAGACTATATGATATTTGCACATGTGTGTCTAGTTTATTTCACTTATAAGCATATGCTCAAGTGACTGGGTTGTATAAAAATACCACATCTTTTTCAACCATTCCTCAGGTGACAAGCCTCTTGGTTGTTTCCAAGATTTGGCTATCACAAATTCTGCTGCTATAAACATAGGTACACATATATCACTATCATATGATGTATTCAGTTCCTCCAGGAAAATTCCCAGTAGGGGGATAACTGGCTTAAACAGGATTTCTAGTCCTAGTTTTGTGCAGAATCTCCACACTGATCTGCACAATGCTTGCACCAGTCTACATTCCCACCAGCAGTGGGGAAGTGTTCCCTTTTCCCCCACATTCTCTCCAACATTTCTTGTTGGCTGATTTGTTTATGATAGCCATTTTTTCTGGAGTGAGATGGTATCTCAGTGTTCTTTCAACTTGCTTTTCATGGATGGCTATTGATATGGAGCATTTTTTCATGTATTTATTTGCTGCTTTAATTTCATCCTCTGAAAAGCGTCTATTCATCTCAGATGCCCATTTCTAGATTGGGTCTTTATATTTGAAGACCCTAATATATCTTAGTTCTTCATAAATTCTAGAGAACAAACCTTTATCTGAATTCTTATTAGTTATGATTTTTTCAAAATTTGTGGGCTGTCTCTTCATTTTGTTGGTAATTTCTTTTGACGTGCAAAAACTTCTCAATAATAGTTGGTCCCAGTAATTAATTATTTCAAGTGTTTCCCGTGTGAATACATGTTTGTTCATGAACTCTTTGCCTACTCCTATGTCTTCAAGAGTTCTCCTACTTTCTCTTCCAGGAGATTGAGTGTTTCTGTTTTTGTTTGTATTTATTTATTTATTTATTTATTTATTTATTTATTTATTTATTTTGTCTTTTTGAGACAGGGTCTCACTATGCAGTTCAGGCCGGCCTTAAGCTCACTTTGTAGCTCAGGCTGGTCTCGAACTCACAACAATCTTCATACCTCAGTCATCCAAGTGCTGGGATTACAGGCCTGCTCCACCACGCCTGGCTGAGTGTTTCTATTTTAATGTTTAGATCTTTAATCCAGTTTGACTTTACCTTAGTGCATGGTGATAAACCTGGGTCAAGTTTTAGTTTTTGGTATATAGAAAGCCAGCTCCTCCAGCACCATTTGTTAAAGAGGCTATCTTTCTTCCAGTAAGCGTGTTTGGGTCCTTTATCAAAGAGCAGGTGGCCACATGTGCTCATAGAGGCCTCTGCATCTTCTAATCTATTCCATTGATGCTCAGGTCTATTTCGTTGCCAATACCATGTTGATTTTAACACAGTAGCTTTATAGCACAATTTCAAGTCAGGAATTGTGATGCCTCCTGCCTTGTCTTTGTTGGCCAGGATTGCCTTTGCTATTCTAGGTCTTTTCTGGTTCCAAATAAATTTTAGTAATGATTTCTTGAAGTCTAGGAGGTATGTTGGTGGCAGTTCGATAGGGATTGCATTAAATCTGTACAACAATTTTGGTAGTATGCCCATCTTCATGATGTTGATTAATCCTATCAAGCAGCAGGGAATATCTTTCCATTTTCTGAAATTCTATAGGATCTCTTTTCTTAGGGTACTGCAATTATCTGTGAAAAAGTCTTTGACTTCTTTCATTAAGTGAATTCTAAGGTATTTCATCTTCCTTAGTGCTATTGTAAAAGGTATTGTTTCTATAGTTTCCCTTTCAGTGTGTTTGTTATCTGTGTAGAGGAATGCTATTGACTTTTGAGTACTGACTTTGTATCCTGCTATGCTACTGAATTTGTGTATCAATTCTAGTAGCTTCTTCTTCTTTTTCTTTTTAACAATTATTTAAGACCTTTATTAACAGGTGCAGTTTGTTGACTTTTTTGAAAAAATTAAGTTGTAAACTTTTATTACAAATTAAAAGTGAAGTTCTTAAAAATCTCAACTTGACCAGATATGAAACAATTTAAAAACCTTTAAAGGTGTATTGAGAAAAACCAGGCTTTTTTAAAAAACATGTTTGTCATTACCAAAAAGAGACGTCTTTATAGATAACAAATAATAAAAACCCCGTGCTGCATAGATAATGCAGATAGTTCTAGTTATCTGGTCAACGGGCAAAAAGCAAGCACTTAAGGTGTTCAGTTCCAATCTTTTGTTCATTTCTTATTGCTGGAATTTCCTATTCGTTTCTTTCTTGCTGGGTGACTAAACCGGATGATGGTAGAGACGTTAAGTCGGCATTTACTCAGCCTCGGGAGCGGCCGAATTCTCAGCTGGTGGATCGGCTGCTTTTGTCTCTCTGCCATCTTGTGGTTTGGGGTTTTCTGGGAGCTTGCGTCGGTAGTTGAAGTTGCGACGGTACCGACGTTGAGGTGGCTGCCGACCTTGGGCCTCATCTCCTTGATTTTCCTCATCTTCTTCATTGCCATCCTCTGGGCTGTCTTTGGCGAGAAGGGCCCTGCAGAATCGCGGTCTGTAACCTCGATACACATTCTGTCTCCCGTGTCCACCTTGTTCTCCTGCACCTGGCTGCCAGCACCTCCATCCCGTCTCCTTGCACAGGAGGGCTGGAGCACGGTGGTCCACGCCCGCAGGGTGGGAGCTTAGCCTTCCATAAGCAGCTACCCAGAAATAAAAGAAGGTGATCAGTCCTCCCTAGAGTCACTGTCATGGATCTCAATAAGTAAGTACTTTTCAGATTCTCTTCTAAAAGAGCCAATCAAAAACGTGCATCCCAAAGAAACATTTCACACAAAAAGTACGACTGACCAATAAAGAAGAGGAAATTGCTCAGCATTGCTAGTGAGTAGACAAAATCAAAATTTGTCCACATTTTTCTGTCCATGCCATTACAGTAATTCAGATGTATGCAAAATGCTGTTTGGTTCTGTTTGTGCAAACCCTTCTTGGGCTGGCAGCTGGGGCCTCATCGGCTGACTGTGCAGGCCTCCAACACGAAAGAAAACGATTTGGCAGCACGAACTCAGCAGTTCTCTGGCTTGCACGTCGAACTTTTCGAGCCTTTCGTGGAGGAGCCTCCATGCCAAAGGTGAAGTGTCAGATTCCAACAGTTTCCATCCAAGGAACCAAAGGAAACAAGAGATAAAATCCTGAATGAAGCCACTCAGACACAGAGCAGGAGAGAACGGGGCCTTTATTTACCAATATTTCTGAAAGTTACTTGCACCTTGAGAGCCAAGAGCAAGGCCTTGCCTTTCCTTTTATACTTTTTCTACAGAGAAATGTCTCAGTGCTGAGCAATGCCAAGCAAAATAATTACAGAATCAAAATCAGAAAAGAGGTTAGGATGAAGGGAAAGCTGGCAGGACTTTCCTGGACTATGATGCTTAACCAACAGGTACACAATTTCACCCCAAGAGTTGGTTTCCTGTCTCAGTGCTTGTCCTTGCTGTGGCTTCTCTCTTGAGCCTGCTCTTCTCCCTCCAAAACTTCCAAGTATGGTCTTTAATAAAAGCATTCCGGGGCTGGGGAGATGGCTCAGTGGAATAAGTGCTTCCCTGGCAAGCACAAGGGCCTGAGTTCAATCCCCGGTTCCACCAAAAAAAAAAAAAAAAAAAAAAAAAAAGCATTCCTGTCAGCCTTCTATGCTTCTGAACTCTGAGCACAATCTTCACACAGTACGGCTCAAGGCACTCCAGCTCCATTTTTTTTTTTCCAACTGGAATCTCTGGACCTTTCCAAATCCTTCATAAAGACATTTCCAAAGTCTTCCACACAATATCAGCAGTCATACTAAAAGCAATAACCCCACTTTTTCAGTACAACTTCTTTCGGAATTAATTATCTCTTTTTTTTTTTTTTTTTCTTTTTGAGACAGGGTCTCATTATGCAGTTCAGGTTGGCCTTAAGCTCACTTTGTAGCTCAGGCTGGTCTTGAGCTCACAACAATCCTCCTGCCTCAGCCTCCCGAGTGCTGGGATTACAAGCATGCCCTACCAC
>PVKA01052786.1:0-11539 GCA_004027165.1 Ctenomys sociabilis
GTACTGGCCACTGAATTTAGCTGCAGGGTATTGCTGGACTTTGGACATATTATTATTATATAAGTTATCTTGATCCTGCTACCTGATAAGACTCATCCATGCCTGCCAATTTTAAGATTTTAAGTTTTATTGTAAAATATTTTGCAACAATATTTCCATATTGAGTATGTTTGCCTTAAATATCAAAAGTTTATGTCTGAAGCCGGGCGTGGTGGCGCACACCTGTAATCCCAGCACTGGGGAGGCTGAGGCAGGAGGATTGTTGTGAGTTCAAGACCAGCCTGAGCTACAAAGTAAGCTTAAGGACAGCCTGAACTGCATAGTGAGACCCTGTCTCAAAAAGACAAAAAAAAAAAAAGTTTATGTCTGAATGCTTCTTACTTGAAAGGCAGGTTTCAGCTGATTAAAACTTAACTATGGGGATATATATATATATATATATATATATATATATATATATGATTTTATTGTATTTTATACAATTTTATATGATTTTATTTTGTATGCTAATTTTTAAAAACCATTTACTTTGTTATTTCCTTTGACATTTTATAGCAGAAGTATCTATAAGAGTTGAAATATAGATAAAGCAAGTTAGGTAATACATTGATAAAATTCTTTGATGTAGTAAACATAAAATCAAGTTCTTATATAAATTTTTGGATTTTGTATTTCAAAATTTTCCTATGAGGATTTATTCTTAGAAGGGTTCAGCCATTGACTAAGAAATTAGAAACTACAGTATTTTGTAGAACATCAGCTTCCTTTTGAGATTGTCATGAATTTAATTCTGAGATTTTCGTGTTCTAGATATGGAGGGGGACCAGCTGTCAACCATCTGTACATTTGTCATACTTGCCAAATTGAGGCAGAGAAAATTGAAAAAAGAAGAAAAACTGAATTGGAAATTTTTATTCGGGTAAACAAAGTAAAGCTTTTCAAATTGTAAATGATGTAGGAGGAAGCTGAGGACTTGACAGTTAGCAGAGCTCTATTAATGAAGTAATTCAGTAGAAGCATTATAATAGTTTTTAGGTGTTCTGAGTGCCTAAGGTTATTGATTGAGCCCTTCGCGTAATTGATCTCAGTATAATTCTAGTGAGTTACACTCTCCCTTTGTGGTTATGTATTTTTATGAATTGGAAATAAATTTTGTTTTTTGTATTAGTGCTGATAAGAAATTTTCTTATTAAAATGGAAAATTATAGGTGTCTTTGTGAATGTTGTCTATCCAGACTGCATTCTTTTCCTGTCCTTTTGTCAAGTACATTGTTTTTTGAGAACTCTTATTTCGTGGGATGGCCTGCTTCTTAGAGCACATTACGAGGCATTCCTAGGTTGTCAGAAAGTCTGCTTTCAGAGTGACAGGGCTCAACATGCAATTATCACAGGCAAGGGCCTGTATTGCTCCTGTTACCTAGATGGCAAGAAGCCTCTTCAAGGTACTGCTGTGAGTGACGTAGCTCAGCTACTTAGGACTGCTTTTTGTTGGGCTCCCAGAGAAGGGACGTGCTTCCTGACAGTCCTGGTGGACAGCATTGGAGAGTGATGCTGCAGCAGAGAGGAGGTTGAGCAGACCAAATTGTCAGGTCCTGTGTATTTCTTAGTGTGTATGCATCGCTGGTGTGTAAACCCCACCTGCTTTTATTGATTTAGTTTTGTTTTGAGGCCTAAAAAGATCCTATCCTAGATTTATTTTATTACTTTTACTTGGACCTCATTTGCTTCCTAAATTTACAGAAGCATATTGTTAGTAGAATATTAAAAATGAAATGTATTCTTGAGGCTGGGGATGTATCTCAGTGGCAGAGTACTTGCCTAGTGTGCGTGAGTCCTTGGGCTCGGCCCCTAGTGCTGCTTCTTCCTCAAAACAACCATTTCACCAGTGCTTATAGAATGCTGAAATAATTGCCATACCCATCAGAATTCAGAAGAGGCCAATCTAAGTATTTGAATGGAATCAGAATGCAGGATTTTAACTGCATTCAACTTATTTACTCTGAGCAGTGACTTTTCACAGACACTGAAAAGATGAGGTTAAAAAAAAGTGAGAAAGACTTCAGGTGAATTTTAGGAAGTGTTGATATTTCATGGGCTGCCACACTGGGATAGGAGCGAGGCAGTAACCAAGAATGAGGATCCAGGGCCTACACATCATAGAAAGAGCTTCTGTCCAGGTGTGGTGGTAAACGCGTGTGATTCCAGCAATCAGGAAGCTGAGGCAGGAGGATGAATGCAAGTTGGAGGCCAGCCTGAACTCCAATAGTGAATTTAAGGCCAGCTCAGAAAGAGGCATGCTGGGGGTAGGATAGAAAGGGGCTGGGTAGATAGCTCAGTGGCATAAGTGCCTGCTTGGCAAGGGCAAGGTCCTGAGTTTGATCCTTGGTGCCAACAACAACAAAAACTTTTGAAAGAAAGAGTGAGTTTCTATATTGTTGCATCAGACCAATCAAGAGTGCTAGTGCTGGGACAGGATGAGAGAAGCTGTAGGGGCAAAGCAGGATGGTTATGTAGTGGAGCCTGTAAATATACTACTGAGTGCCAGGTCTCATGTGTCAGCATGGAAAGGGAGAAAATGAAAATTTGCCATAACCGAGTCAGAGTTGTGAATTCTTTGTAAACTTACAGCGATCAGATAGAGTGTAACTATATGGGTGCATGTGTACACAGAACCGTATGATGTCCCTTCTCATTGAAAGCACTTAGGAACAATGATCTCCCAGTAGGAATGAGTACAGCTAAATTTCAGGTCTTGGCTTCTAAAACTCTCCACTCGAAGAACTCAGCCCTTACTGGAGAAATGGCTGATTCCAGAGCTAGGCAGGAAAACGTGATGAGACTGGAACATTTTATTGTGCCAGGAATTAAAGAAGTTCTTGAAGAATGATGAAAACATGTCAAAAATACCTACAAGGCAGCCTGACAGGGTGCCTGCTGGCCACAGTTGAAATAATATGAACTTTATAGTAACTTATAACTCTTTGAATAGAAATGCTGATACTGCTATAAATAGACAAGAATATATGGAAAAGCTGAGGAAGAGAATATCATTTCAACCTCCACAAAACATTAATTAAAATGGGAAAGCTTTCCAGCTAGGGATCCTGGCATTGGCTTACTGAAGTGACTTAGATAAACGTCATTGGCAAGTGAAAATCATGGGCTGGGAGGGGAGACAGAAGAACATGGCAATGCTTCTTTGGTGTACAGATAAGTAGTGTACATCGTGAATGTCAGACAAGCCTGTCCTTCTAAAAAATGACATGTTTAGCCGGGCCTGGTGCTGCATGCCTGTAATCCCAGCACTCGGGAGGCTGAGGCAGGAGGATTGTTGTGAGTTCGAGACCAGCCTGAGCTACAAAGTGAATTTGAGGCCAGCCTGAACTGCACAGTGAGACCCTGTCTCAAAAAAAAAAAAACAGTCAAAAAAAATGACATGTTTATAGGAAAGGAATATCTTCATAGCTAAATAACAAAATGGCATAAAACCCACCGAGATGGTCTCAGCTACCTGTCTTTGGAACTCAGAATGTTAAGAAATCTCATGAGTTGCTGCTGCTGTGAGGTGCCAGGTGGGTTATTTAGCGGCTGCCCAGAAGGCACAAGATACAGCTCTTAGTTGTCCATGTTGCTGAATGAAATCTGATTTGTGGGAGGATGCTTGAAGGTAATGGCAGCCCCACTGGAGCTATCTGCACACGCTTCCATGCCTGCTCACTGCTGCCACAGAGGAAAGAGACTTTCCTTCTTGTGCCTTCCAGGAATCACAGACATCACTGGCGTACAGCAGCCGATCTGGAGCACTCTGGCAAGGGATTCTGAGGGAAGAGAGCTTTAGCATGGTTGGAAGTGCTACTCGTTAGTGCACAGTGCAGTACAGTTTGCTTCTGTCCCCCACATGCATTCACTGGTCCAGACAGCAACAGCACGAGGATCTTGTTACTGCCTCTCATGCAATCCACTCATCTGCAAAAACATACTGCATTTACCTTTTACCTAAATTTGGGGAGACCAGAAGTCCCCTAATTTTAAGTCAGCATCATGTTCAGTGTAGTCACAATGTTTCTTTTATAATCTGTGATCTACAGAATACTAAGGGTTGAGATGGAACTCAGCCATAGAATATTTGCCTGCCATGCATGTAGGCCAGAGTTCAATCCTTAGCACCACAAAAATCCAAACAAAACCTGTATTAATCACCACCATTATTCCTAATAATAATAGTGAACTGAAAGAAAAAAGAAATTGGTAATTATTTACATGGAACAAGCAAGAAATACGTGTCTCTCGAGCTAATCACTACCCATTTCATACTCCCTGCATTCTCAGACAGCACCTCAGCTGACTGGCTATGATTACCTGGAAAAGCAACTCAGCCCTTCATTCCTGAAGGGCCTGAGCCCTTTGTAGTTTTATATCTATTAGGTTTCTGTAGTCTGTTAATTTTTAACCTTTGGGTAAATTGTGCCTTAATGGGTAGAATGGTGGTTCCCCAAAAAGATATTTCCATGCCCTAAGTTCTGTGAACTGACCTCATTGATGAATATTACCCTATTTGAAAAGAGTTCTTTGCATATGTGAAGCTTTTAAGATGAACTCATCCTGAATTACCTATGAGCCCTAAGCCAGTATGTGATCCTTTAAAGAGACTGCAGGAGAAAGATAACAGAGAAGAAAGTGAAGGCCATGTGAAGATAGGCGTGGACTGGAGTGGTGCAGCTCACTGGAGAAGTGTGAAGACGTGAGGGGGGAGTCTCCTCCAGAGCCTCTGCAGGGAATACAGTCCTACTAACACTTGGATTTTCCATTCCAGTCTTTAAAACTGTGGGAGTAAATAGTCCTTTGCAGCCGCCAAGCTTCTGAAGGCAATTTGTTATGGCAGCCTTCTGAAACTAATACAGTGGGAATAATCTCATTTTCTTATTGCTTTTACTGTATAGCAACCATTTGGCTCATCCTTTCTTTATACTGGGACACACTCTAGCAAATAGTATAACCCACCTCCACCCTCCAACCCCCTGGTCTCAATAACATAAGAAACCCACAGCAGCCAAGGGGATGTCTCAAGTTTCCAGTCAGTAAGGTTTCTGTTTTGTCATTTTGGGAACCAAATCTTCCAAACTAGAGCAGGCCAAAATTGTGGATATCAGAATTAAAGCTTTTGGGTCAACAAGTGGTAGTGGTAGAAGAGCTCTCTCAGCTCCTTACCTGGTTCCTAGCCTCAGGTATTCTGGCTATGGGAAAGATCACATATATTGATTTCTAATTTAGATTATGTACCTCATTGTTTAGGACATCCACAAGCTGTTGCTACTAGGTAAAAACATTGAGTTTTTGATAGACCAGTAGTTTTGGGGTATTAGCACATGATAAAATAATAATTTTTTTTTTTGAGGTACTAAGGATTGAACTCAGGACCCTGCACTTGCCAGGCATGCGCTTACTCTACTAGCTATTTCCTATCTCAGGCCCAATAATTCTTTTTGATATGAACTTAATTCTTTTGTGTAAAAATCATACTTAGAAGCAATGTAAATAGAGTATTATGACAATGAATGAGAAGTTCAGTAAGTCCTAGAATTAGTGTAGGTTACTGTTGTCAGCATTTGCAAAGGAATAAGTTTAGTACAGAACACATAATTTGTAGCCGGGCGTGGTGGCGCAGGCCTGTAATCCCAGCACTCGGGAGGCTGAGGCAGGAGGATTGTTGTGAGTTCGAGACCAGCCTGAGCTACAAAGTGAGCTTAAGGCCAGCCTGAGCTGCATAGTGAGACCCTGTCTCAAAAAAGACAAAAAAAAAAAAAAAAGAACACATAATTTGTAAGATTATTTTATAGTACTCAAGAAATCAAATGTATAAGAGATCTGTCCATGGACCTAAAGAATCCAGCTGAGGGCCTGAATCCCATGACAATGTCTCATGCAAGACTGCGTCAAGGATCTGTACTTGAAAGGCCCAAAGGTCAGTGATGGAAGCTAGAAAGCCTGTGCCCACTGGATGAAGGGTATGAAGGATATGCACTGGGGCCTGGAAGCAGTGCTCAAAGTAAGGACCAGAACTCCTCTGGAAAAAACTGCAGCCATCCTCAGTCACAGTGAGAACCCATGCCCCTCTAACAGTAACAGCTGAGTTCATGTCAAGAAAAGTGGGATAAGCTTCTCCAGGAGAATCTATATACTCTGTCTTCCCCTCTCATTCTCCTTTCATGCTGCTGGCATCAATCCTTAGGTGGGCCTTCCATACCCAGTACCATGCTGATTCTGTTCAGTTGGATGTTACCAGTTGACTATTAATTAGTTAAACCACCACAGTTGCAAAGATAGGTAGATCTGAATCCTGAGTTGCCTGTCATCAAAGGACTTATGCCTACCCAAACTACATAAAAACTTCATATTAGTAAGTAGGCAACTGTTTTAATTAAATAAGTAGATGATTTGAATAGTTATTATTCCTGAGAAGGTATGACTAATAGGTACATGGCAAAGTAGTTTCAGGCAGGAGGGGATTCTTAAGTGAATGCTGATAGTGGCAATATAAAATGGTGCATATTAAACTATTTGGTAATTTCATAGAGATTTAACATTTAGCCTGTGACCCAGCATTTCTACTTCTAGGTATTTACTCAGAAAAATGACAATGTATGTTCTTAAAAGACCTGTAAACAAGTTTAGTGTAGTAGTACACTTAAATTGCCCCAAATTATAAACAATTAAAATGTCCATCAGCTAGGAAATATATAAACAAAATGTTATATATTCATGTGGCAATCAACGGATTATAAATTATGCATGAAACAACATAACTGAATCTCAGAAAGGTGCCAAGGAAAAGGCAGACATAAAGGCCATAATGTATAATTTTACTTCTATGAAAAAAATTTGTTCTGGTGGTTCTGTGACTTGAACTCAGTCTTGCACATGCTAATTGGGTGCTTTGACTCTGAGGTCCATCCTTAGGCCCACTTAGAATTTTTTTTTTTTTTTTTTTTTTTTTGGTAAGAGGAATTGAATCCAGAACCTCACATTTGCCAGGCAATGCTGTGCTGAGCTACTACATCCTGTGCCCCCAGGAAACTTCTAAAGGGAAAGATCAGTGAAACAAAGTAGATCATTGATTGTAAACTGTAACAGAGTATGGATGTATTGTGGAGGTATTGGAAATTATATAAACTGGGTTGTGCAACTAAGGTCACTTAAAATCCCTGCACTCTCCAGTAATCGTGGGTGGCTTATATCTAAATAAAGGTCTTCTTTAAAAATTTGTTTTTCGGCAGGCTAGGGAGATGGCTTAGTAGAATAAGTGCTTCCCTGGCAAGTGCAAGGACCTAAGTTCAATCCCCAGTTCCACCAAAATAATAAAATAAAATAAAAATAAAAATTGTTTTGCTAGTGCTGGGGATGGAACCCAGGCTTTGGCACATGCTAGGCAGCTATGACTGAGCTGTATCCTCAGGCCTAAAATGCAATTCAAATTCCGGCACTTAGGAGACTGAAATAGAGGAAAACTTCTGCAAGCTTGAGGCCAGCCTTGACTTGACTATAGGGAGATCATGTCCCAAAAAAACAAAAGCAATTCTGAAGAATAAATGAATAAATACATATAAATAAAACATGCAGATCTGGTTGGGGGTATAGCTTAGTAGTGGTAGTGCACTTCTCTAGCATTGATGAAACTGGGTTTGGTGCCCAGCATCACTAAAGTTAAAAAGAAAAAATGTGGGGCCGGGGAGATGGCTCAGTAGAATAAGCGCTTTCCTGTTAAACGTAAGGGCCCGAGTTCAATCCTCCATTCTGTCAAAAAAAAAAAAAAAAAAAAAGTAAAATGCAACTGTATGATTACTCCATTATTTTAATAAAGCAAGTGTAAAGCCGGGCGTGGTGGCGCAGGCCTGTAATCCCAGCACTCGGGAGGCTGAGGCAGGAGGATTGTTGTGAGTTTGAGACCAGCCTGAGCTACAAATTGAGCTTAAGGCCAGCCTGAACTACATAAGTGAGACCCTGTCTCAAAAAAGACAAAAAAAAAAATAAATAAAGCAAGTGTATCTGTATAAAAAATAATGCTGAAGCACAAACGTAAGTATACCTGATGAAGCTAAGTGGAGCTTGGTGAAAAGCTGGAAAAGCAACTGAAGAAACAATCCAAAGGCACATGGTTCAGGATTAGAAGAGTCAGATACCATGAAGACCTTTGTGTTCCTGTCTGCTAGGAGAGCAAATACAAAGATGTTCATCTGGAGAGAGAGGTGAATGTGGGTACAGAAATGTGAACAATTCTCAGGAAGCCAAATAAAGATAGCATATACCAAAAGGAAAGTAAACCCAGTGGGGACATCAATTGAATGCCAGAATAAGTACCAACGGAAAGCAGATTGTTGTGCTGAAAGATTTAGTAGAAGGATTTCTAAGATCATGCACAAAAGGATGAGTGGGATAGATGGAAAGCAGGAAGGAAAGTTTCGACGTGTTAGGTAGTTGCAGAATCCAGTAGTTTTCAAATATTTATTTCAAGAGAGAAAAGAGGAGAACTATGTTTAGAGCAACAGTTTAGCTGAGGAATTTTCCCAGAATTAGCAAAAAAAAAAAAAAAAAAAAAAATGTCCTTAAAGGGGTGATTGTGTTTGTTTATTTTTGGTACTGGAAATTGAACCCAGGACCTTGGTGTTTGCCAGGTAGGTGCTTATACTGCTGAGCTATATTTCCAGTCCAGTGATTGTGTTGAATTAAATTTAAAAGCACCCACCTAGGGCTGGCCAGATAGCTCAGTGGACTAAAGTACCTGCTTAGGCAGAGCGCTGTGACCAAGGTCCATCCTGGCCTGCCGTTCTTGCCCTGACTGCCCGGGGGATGCTGAGATGGATTGAGACTGGGCATGATGGTGTGTGCCTGTAATCCCAGCACTTGGGAGGCTGGAAACAGGAGGATCACTTGAGTCTGATCTCTTCAGTGAGACCCTGTACTAAAATACAAAAAAAAAAAACCACTCACCTAGACACAGAAATAAAGTCCTGAAAGTGTCTAACCTGAAAATGGTGTGAATTTAATAGGTCTTAGTATGTGGCAGAATCCGTCTTGCACCACCTTTCAGAATCTCCCTTCTCTCAAGTTGTATTTCTCGGCAAGCATTGAAGGTCTGAGGTCTTGATGCAGGCCTGCCTGCCTTCCTCAAGACATCAGTGGCAGAGCAGCTGCAATGTTTTTCACTCCTTTCATTTTCCTATTCAAGCATTTGCTTTCCCTAGAAAGATCAGCCTTCATGTTTAATTGTTACATATTAAAAGTTCAGGAACAATACTGACCAGGTAAGGGGACAGGAGAGGACAGTGCGAGGGGAGAGGTTGCATTTTAAATCAAATGGTTAAGACAGCCCCCATTGATGTGGCATTTAAGCAAAGACTTGGAGGTGAGAGATAATTTAGGTAATTGTAGAAAAGGACTTAGTACAATAGCTTTGAAAAGCAGGAATGCATCTATTTGGTTCTGGGAATAAAAATAGGCAGAAAACGCTAGAAGATAAAGTCAGGCCATAGAGGTCCTTTACAAAGATCTTGGGGATAGTTGCAGGCTCTTGATTAGATTTAACTACTACACATGGTTATCTTTGTGCACAGTTAGTATAAGCCATGGGTAGTTGCCAATGATGGAATGCTTTCAAGAGTCTTAACTACTCCAATTAGGTAAATTCCAAGTACCTTTCATTTCCCTGAGGTTCTACTATCTTTACTTTTTAATGTTTTCTTACTTAATTTATTGTTATTATTTGTTTGCTATCTCTATATCAGTGCTTCTGTCAGTAGAGTTTCTTTAGTTGGCAGCAGAAGTCAGACTGGGTAATGTAAACAAAAATGAAATTGACTGAAAATACATTTAATAACCTGACTTCCAGAAATTTACCTTGAGTTAACAGAAATTGACATTGGAGTGATTCCATTCTAACCATTAGGCCAGTCTTTGAAGAGTTCCAGTTTTTGTAGCGTTGTACCTACTTGGAATTGCATACCCTCTCCTTAGGCCTTGGGCTGGAGGAAGGGCATGGAACAGTGCCAGAGTTTGTCCTGCCACTGTGGAGAATTTACCTGCACGTGTGGGAATGCACCCTGGGAAGTGACATGTGTAAGAGTAATTGTGGGCTAGTGCTTATACTCACAGTATCTTTATTGAAGTAAGATATATCTATGTACTGGATCTAGAATGTTTAGTGTTTTTATAAATGTATGGAGTAGTTACTGTTTTGAAGACTGCCTTGACCTTCACATATTCAGTCTTCTTTTTTTTTTTTTTTTTTAAATATCCTTTTGTATGTGCTTGTTAAATTTGTCTTGCTGCTTTTGTTGTCCTCCCCCTCTCTCTCTCTCTCTCTGGGTCTCCCCCTCCCCCTCTCCTCCCCTTCTTCCTCCCTCTCTCCCCCGAGGGTCTTGCTATGTAGTTGAGGCTGATCTGGAACTCATTGTAGCCCAGGCTGACCGCAAACTTGTGGCAGTGTTCTTGCCTCAGCCTGTCTAGTGCTGAGATAACAGGTATGTGCCACCATTCCCACCTTGTTTTGTTTTTGAGACAAAGTCTTTCTGTATAGTTCAGGCTGACCTCAAGTTTGCTTTGAATCTTTTTTTTTTTTTTTAACGTATTTGGTATAGGGTCTCATTATGCAGCTTGGACACATAGTGATCCTCATGTCTCAGCCTCCCTGGCACTGGGATTACAGGCATGCAGCAGCTCTCTGTCTTGGTGGCCATCTCAGCTTGCTCAGGGGTAGGACTGGTGTGGCATGTGGTGCTGGTGATTGAACTTCGGTCCCTGTTCTTGCCTAAGCAGGCGCTTAGTCCACTGGGCTATCTCATCGGCCCTTTTACTTTGATCCTTTGGCCTCAGCTTCCTCTGAGTGCTGTGATTAGCGGTGTGCACCATTACACGTAGCTTGTGCTTGTTAAATTTTAAGACATAAATTAGAATTGTGGAATAGCTGCTGCCATATATACTTAACTAAGATTATTTAGCTAACACCATTGTACATTCTATTATAATACCACATTCTGTGTGTATGAGATTATAACCAGAGGCTTAGCCGGGTATGGTGATAATGTCTGTAATCCTAGTGCTGGGAGGGTGGAGGCAAGAGGATTGCTGTGAGTTCAAGGCCAGCCTGTAATGAGATTTCGTCTCAAAAAATCAAACCCAAGCCAAAACAAAAGAACGCAAATGGTTAACTAAAGTGATAATACTGTTTTGCTATGAAGTACGTAACTGATTTTTCCTCCCTGTAGCTCAACAGAGCATTCCAAGAGGAGGACTCTCCAGCTACTTTTTATTGCATCAGCATGCAGTGGTTTAGAGAATGGGAGAATTTTGTGAAGGGGAAAGATGGAGGTGAGTGGATAACTGAAAAATTGCAAGTTTTTTATTCATTTGACAAATATTTCTGGAGTGTCTGTGTACATAGGATTATACCAGTAAACAAAGGAAAAAGATGTCTGATCTCAGATTCTAATCTAATTTATATATATATATATACATATATATATACATATATATATATATATATATA
>PVKA01052787.1:0-11535 GCA_004027165.1 Ctenomys sociabilis
TGTCAGCCAAGATAGCGCCTATATCCGGCTTCCTGGTTCTTGTTGCTGTACCAACCTCTTCCTTATTTGGAATAAGCCCACCAATGCTATTTAAACACGTGTGCAATTGTGATTGGTTTGTGAAATCTATATAGCTTGCTGTATCACGAGATTCGCCATGCTTGCACGATAGGAGCCGCGGATAGCGGACACATGTAGAGGCTTGCATTCCACTCGATAAAGGCTTGCTGAACCCATTGCTGAGTGTCTGAGTGTCTTCTTCCGCGGGACGGGAGTGGCCCCGGACATATAAGGATCATTTCCTTACCTATATTGTGCATATAAAAATATGGCTTTGCAACTGTCATGTTTCCCAGCTTTTTTCATTGCCCTCTCTTTGTTGTCTAATCCTCAAGTTCTCGCTTTGCTTTGAATTGTGTTATACCTTTCCAGTTTATTTCTTCTTTTGAGTTCTTATACTAGGGAGACATACAATATTTACACATGTGGGTCTGGTTTATTTCACATATGAGTCTGTCTTCAAGGGCAATCCATTTGAATATAAAGCCTTCAAGTTTATCATTCTTTATAACTGTATAATACTCCATTGTACAAATATACCACATTTTTCATCCATTCCTCAGAAGTTGGGCATCTTGGTTGTTTCCAACATTTGGCTGTCCCAAATTGTGCTGCTATATACATATATCACTATGATATGATGTTTTGAGTTCTTCCCTGAAAATTCCCAGTAGGGGTATAGCTGCTTTGAATGGAATTTGAAGTCTTAGTTTTTTAAGGTGTCTCCACACTGATTTCCATAATGGTTGCACCAGTCTATATTCCCACCAGCAGTGGAGAAGCGTTCCTTTTTCCCCACAGCCTCTCCAACATTTGTTGTTGGTTAATTTATTTCTGGGGTGTGATGATATCTCAGTGTTGTTCTAATTTGCATTTCACAGATGGCTAGTGATGTGGAACACTGTTTCACATAATTATTGATTTCTTTAATTTCATCCTCTGAGAAGTATGTGTTCAACTCAGATGCCCATTTCTGGATTGGGTCTTTAAATTTTGGGGTTCTAATGTTTTTTAGTTCTTTATAAATTCTAAAGAGCACATCTTTGTCCGAGTGCTTATTCGTCAACATTTTTTCCAAATATGTGTGTTCTTTTCATTTTGGTGGTAAATTTTTGACGTGCAAAAACTTCTCAATGAGAGGAGGTCCCAGTTATTAATTCTTTTGAGTATTACCCATGTGATTTGATATTTGTTCATGAACTCTTTGCCTACTCCTATGTCTTCAAAAATTCCTCCTACTTTTTCATCCAGGAAATTCAGTGTTTCTGTTTTACTGTTTAGATCTTTAATCCATTTTGACTTTATCTTAGAGCATGGTGATAGATCTGGGTCAAGTTTTAGTTTTTGGCATGTAGAAAGCGAGATTTTCCAGCCCCATTTATTAAAGAGGCTATCTTTCTTCCAGGAAATATGTTTGGCAGCTTTGTGGATGATAAGGTGGCTGAGAGTGTTCGAAGAGGCTTCGGCATTTTCTAATTTATTCCATTGATCCTCAGGCCTGTTTTGTTGCTAGTACCATGATGATTTTATCACAGTAGTTTTGTAGTACAATTTCAGGTCAGGAATTGTGATGCTTCCTGCCTTTCTTTGTTGGCCAGTATTGCCTTTCCTATTCCAGGTCTTTTCAGGTTCCAAATGTATTTTAGGATGATATCTCTAGGTCTGGGAGGTATGTTTCTGGTAGGTTGACAGAGATTACAATAAATCTGTGCGCCAATTTTGAGAGTATGGCTATCTTCACTATGTTGCTTCTTCCTATCCAGGAACAGTGAACATCTTTCCATTTTCTGAAACCCTCTATGATCTCTTTTTTCAGAGGAGTGTAATTTTCCTTGAAAATCTTTGACTTCTTTAGTTAGATTACTTCCAAGGTATTTCATTTTCCCTCAGTGCTATTTTAAAAGGTATTGTTTCTTTAATTTCCCTCTCAGTGTGTTTGTTATTTGTGTAGGGGAATACTATTGGCTTTTGCATATTGACTTTGAATCCTGCTACTGTTCTGAATTTGTGTATCAATTCTAGTAGCTACTAGGTGGAGTTTCTTCTTAGAGCATGGTGATAGATCTGGGTCAAGTTTTAGTTTTTGGCATGTAGAAAGCGAGATTTTCCAGCCCCATTTATTATTCCAAGTGAAGTATCATGTTATCTGCAAATAATGATAGTTTAGCTTCTTCTTTGTCTATTCTTATTCCTTTTATTTCTTCCTCTTGCCTAATGGCCCTAGGTAATTATTCCAGAACTATATTGAATAAGAGCAGTGATAGAAGACATCCTTGTCTTGTACCAGATCTGAGACTAAAGATTTCAGTATTTCCCCATTTGGAATTATATTAGCCAAAGGGTTTTCTTAGATGGATTTTATCAGATTGAATTAGAGGCCATCTATTCCAATTTTCTTTAGTACTGTGAATATGAATGAATTTAGCATAAAGTGTGTTAAGTTCTCCTCTTAAGATTGTGGAATTGGATATTAAATTTTTCATGTCCATTAAGATTTGTCTTTTATAGTTGGGTGGTCCTTTGTTTGGACATATGTATTTATGACTGTTACCTCTTCCTCTTGTGTTTTTCCTCTAATCACTATGTAGTAGCCTTCTTTATTTCATTTAATCATTCCTGGTGTGAAGTTCAGACAGTCTATGAATACGATTGTTACCCCAGTTTTTTTCTGAGTTGCTGTCATGTGTAGTAGTGTTTTCCATCTTTGACTTTCAGCCTATGAATTTCTTTATGAGTTAAGTGTGTTTCTTGTATACAATGTATTTTTGGATTTTGTTTCCTAATCGACTGTGCCAGTCTATTTCTTGTAATTGATGTATGAGTTCATTTATATCAATGGCTATAATTGAGATTAATGACTTACGATTGACATGTCATTTACCTGCTTTTGTTTACTTCTTTTTGCCTGTATTTAATTGTTTGCCCTATTTAATGAGTTCCTTCAGAAGGAAGGAGCTTCTCTTTCATGGAACTCTGATTATTTTGGTCCCTCTCTAGAACATCTTTTAGTAGTTGGTGTAGGGTTGGCTTTATCATCATGAAATTCCTAAGTTGTTCTTTGTCGTGGAAGTATTTCACTTCTCCATCAAACTTGAAAGAAAGTTTTGCCAGGTATAGTAGTCTGGGCTGGAATTTGTTTTCAAAGAGGACTTGAAGTACTGTGCTCCATGCTCTTCTTGCCTTCATGGTTTGTGAAGAGAAGTCTGCCATTATTCTGACGGGTTTTCATTTAAATGTGATCTGTTTTCTTTCCATAGCAGCTTTCAGTATATTGTTGTGCTGGATTTCTGGGATCTTGACTATTATATGTCTTGGTGTGTTTTTAATTTGGTTGAAGTTATTTGGAGATCTGTATGCTTCAGATACCAGAATGTCAGATTATTTCCTCATATTTGGGAAGTTTTCTGCTAATACTTCTGCCCATATTCTTTTTATATCATTTGTATTGATTCCTTCTTATTGATGCCTATTAGGTTCAAGTTGTTCATCTTTGTATCATCTTGCCAGAGATGAATTATTTTTCCTGCATCCTAGTTGTTTTTAAGAGATCTTTTCTTACCTTTTCACTAGTTGTGATAGCGTCTTCAAGATCTGATACTCTATCTTCACTTTCACTCAAAAGGTTTTTCAAGCTTGTGATTGAGATTTTAAATTCCTCTGTATTTCTTTGACTCTGCTTCATGTGATCTATTTCTTTCCTGTATTGGTCATTCAAGGTATCCATCATTTTTCTAATTTCCTCTATTTTTTTTCAGTGTCTTCTTGAAAATCAGTTATTAATTCTTTTACTACAGAGATTTTTTCTGGTCTGATTTCATCTATATGTCTCTGTATTTGATTCTTTACTTCAGACGCTATTAATTCAGATATTTCAGCTCTGTTATTCCCAGTTTCTTCTGTGCTATTTCCCTCTGTACTTGTTCATGTTGGGATCAAGGCCTGAGTTTGCATTTTCCTCCTTCTCTTTGTCATTTTGTATAATACTGTTCTCTGACCTTTGTGTAGAACTTTGGTGCAGCTATAACCTTAGTACCTACTGAAATTTGGGTGCAGATCTACTAAGTTTGAGTTCATCAAGTTGTGTCTGCCTTAGGTCTGGCTCCTGTGCTCAGTTCCTTCCTGTGCAATCCTTAGAAATGAACCTGTTGTGCCCTTCTGGCCAGATGTTCCACTCCTGGATTTGCTGGGTGGTTATGGCCCCTCCTCTCTCTGCAGGGTCTTCAGCTACAGAGTTTTACTCTAGGCCTATATCTCAGGCCTGTGCTGAGTCTGGAGGAGTCCACGGGCCACAAGGGTGTGCAGAAGCTCTCCCACACACTTGCAGGGCCTGGCTTGGACTGGATCTGTAGGGGTCCTGAGAGTGTGGAGCTGTGGAAGTTCTCACTCATATGAAGGACTTGGACTGGCTCTGGAGGAGTGGAGGGGTCCCAAGAGTGAGGCAGAAGGTCTCACTCATGTGACCAACTTCTGCTTGGTCTGGAGGTCCATTAGGTGCAGGGGAGCATGGACACTCTTCCACACACTCACTAAGCTTGGGCTTGGGCTGGATGTGGAGTGGTCATGAGAGTGCAGTGGAAGTTTTCACTCACAGGGCAGGTCTGTGACCCCTCCAGAAGGGTCCAGGGGTCCTGAGAGCATGTGGAATATCTCACTCATGTGGTGGGCCTGGGCTGGCTCTGGATGGGTGGTTGGGTCCAGAGCTGATGCAGTTGCTTTGGAAAACAACATGGAAGTTCTTCAAAAGAAGCATCAAATTCCCATATGATCTAACAGTTCCTCTCTCTCTCTCTCTCTCTCTCTCTCTATATATATATATATATATATATATATATATATATATATATATATGCAAGAGTACTGAGAATATACACTCACCCAAAAATCTTCTATAAGAATGTTCAAAATGGTATTATTACTAATTACCCAAAATAAAAGTCAAATGTTTTTTAGAAAGAATAACTTTTTTTTATTTTTGGTGGGACCTGGGATTGAACTCAGACCCTTGCGCTTGCCAGACAAATGCTTATTCTACTGAGCTATTTCCCCAGGCCCTAAAGTTTGCTTGTTTCCTGCTTTTTTTTTTTTTTTTGCAGAACTGGGGATTGAACTCAGGCCCTTATGCTTACCAGCAAAGCGCTTATTCTGCTGAGCCATCTCCCCAGCCCTCAAATGTTTTTTAATGACGAATGCACAAATGAAATCTACTATATCCATGCAATTCGATATTATTCTGCTATAAAAATGAATGGAATACTGATATATTGTACAACACGGGTGAACTTTATCAACATTATAGTATTTGAAATAAACTAGTGCCCAAGGACAAATAATGTGTGATTCCACTTCCATGAAATGTCCTACACAGGACAATCTATATAGAAAGAAAATAGCATAGTGGTTGTCAGATGAAAGCAAAAGAGGAATAAGGAAGTTGACTTTGAATGACAGGGTTCCTTTTTAAGTGTTAAAAAATGTTCTGAAACTAATGGTGACTATCTCAGAACTCTGGGATTATATTAAAAACTACATAACAGAACATTCTACGTGGGTGGTTTTTTTGGTATATTAATTTTATTTTGGTAGAAATGCTTATCTTAAAAATATCTTATGAGATCTATTGCCTTGGGTTAATGAAACTGGCAATTTGAAAGAGAAAGAGTGCCAGCAGGGTGGTGCATGCCTGAAATCCAAGCACTCTTCAAGGTACATGAGTTACACATGGCTTGGGCAACTTAGCTACTTAGAGGCCCTAACTCAAAATAAAAATATAAAAGAACTGGTGATTTATCACAGTGTTCAGGCCATGGGTTCCATCCCCAAGTACAAAACAAAACAAGAAAATCCGCGGCTACAGTTGTGGCTGAGTGGCAGTACACTTGCCTACCATCAACAAGATCCAGCACTATGAACAAACAAAATAATAACTAGTGCTGACAATAATTTCTACATGTTTCTTGGGCATTTTTCCATATGGCAAAGTATTTGTATCCTCTTATTTAATATTTATAATTGATTTTCTATATAATCAAATACTTTTGCCACCCCACTCACATTTTATATGAATGCGATCATTGAAAAATGGGAAAATAATTGATTTGCTTCTTGTAATGGAAATTAGTGAAGATTTTTGTATGATCTGTGTTAGAACTCAATGAACTGCTAAAATCGTATTTTAAAGGGATATCGAATATTGGGCATTTATAGCACATACCTGTAATCTCACCTACTTAGGAAATCAAGGCAGAAGGTTTGCAAATTTGAGCCCAGCCTGAGAAATGTAGTAAAAATATGTCTCAGAAATTTGTTTTTAAATTAAAAATAAAAACAGTAGTTAAGTCGCAAAGTGATTGTAATATAATTTTAAGTGAAAAAAATACTATACAGAAGTTTTTTAACTTAGATCTTTGTGAGAGAAATGAAACTAGTCATTAAAAAACTGATCAATGCATTTCTTAAAATGTAAAAGTTAAAAATGAGAAGGCTACAGCAAATACTCTAGGCAAAGTCTTTCTAACACTGTAGAGAACTGTTCAATATCGAGTTTCATATTTGTTATTCCACTCACTGTGCCGATTATTGGATTCCTCTTTCTGACTTCATTCAATTCAGTTCAATTAAACATTTACTAAGTATCTACTAGATGGAAGACCTTATTCTAGGTGCCATAGCTAAAGCAGAGATGAATAAATAAGTAGATAAGATAGGAAGAAATACTGCTCACTAGGTCCAAGATGAAATCTGTTGACTATTATGGAGAGATGGGGAGGGCATCACTATGGGCCGCCATCACCAAAATGAAGAAATGTCTGATGGATCAGAGGTAGTAAAGGCACTTGTAGAGACCTACTATTAGATGCTGAATTCATGAGGGTGAAAATGAAAAAATAAGGAAAGAAGTTTAGAAGGGAGGGACAGAGAAAGTGAAGGAAGGAGAGAAGGCACATTGGCCTGATACTGTCTAATCTATGTGTGTGGCATTCATTGACAAATTTCTACTGCATGAGTGCATTACAAGTGCCAACATGGTAGGTGAAATTAAGAAGTGATTACAAACAGATTGCATAGACTTTCTTGAAGACAGTTTGCTCAGAGTAAGGAAGGATCCAAAGCATTAGGACATGTCAAGGAGAAGAGAAATGCCTCTCAATCCTTGTCCCTGGGCCCAGAGAAGAGGATAAAACAGTTTTTGTCCATGGACAGGCCTTGGTGAGGAATGGTGCTGTTATGGAGTCTCTCAACATGAAGACCTTGGAAAGAGCCTCACAAAGAAATCTGAAAAAAGCCAGAGAAGGACTTGCTTCAACCTCTTCCAGAGTGAAGACAGAGGGAAAAGGCCACCTAGGGGGCAGTGCAAAGCTGAGGAGCCATGGGAGGAGGAACTGGGGAGACAAGCATGAGAGAATCAGAAAGCCAGGAGCTATGTCTGGAAGTCAAGAGAGCCACACAAGGAGCACTGACATTAACTCTCACCTCCCAGGATCTCCCTCCTAACTGATAGCTTCCTTAGTGGGATGACACCTCTTGGTATCAGCTGAATTGGATGGAATGGTCCACTGCAAGTGGGTCATCTTCTGAGGAGATATACATCTATTTTGGAAAACAGTTGTGAAAAGATGATTAACACTTGCAAAACTGTGGGACATGATTCTAACTGTGTTCTACGTGGTAATTTGTTTAATCTTCTCAATGACCTATTTGGTGTCGATACTATTATTGGTTTCATTTTATAGATGAGGTAAGTCAGGGACAGAGAAGTTAGCTTTCTTGCCCTGGATTCTGTAAGCAGAAAGTAGAGGAGTTGAGTCTTCTTCCTCTCTCAGGCTTGCATGAGTACTATGCTCTTACTTTACTGTTCTTACAAGTCCAAGTGATTTGCAGAAGTACTATCCTGCTCTCTCACATACTAGCAAGTCAATAGGCTGGCTCCTATAATAATGTAGGGTGGTGTTGGTTTTCTGGGATATGTTTTTATGATGATCAGTTCTATTTGGAACCTGTATGTCCCTGTTAAAGATGCATTGTGAGGGGAACACCCTTGAGGAATAATGCAAAGAGGAACTGCTTAACTGCTTTGCTTAATGGTTCTTAAAGTTGAATCAAATTTCCTGGTGTTTCATCCCATATTAGCTAATTATCAGAAAATTAGAGAGCAATGGATGAACAATGGAGAGATTGTGAGTATCACAACGTGATCCATTAACAAGAACTGACAGTTGAAGAAAAGGAGCAAAAAGGAAAAATTGAAACTAGAAAGACTTGAAAATGCCTTGGATGAATCTCATGAATTGAAAACAAACTGAGGACCTGGCAGGAGATCCTGAGCTGGGCTCAATGTTCCATGACAGAAACGCAAAGCCACTAGGAGTGGGATGTACAGTGGAAGAAGCCTCAGACAAGGGCTACAGCAGGAGTTCTCACAGACAGACCTGCAGAATCTAGTGGATCTGATTTTCTTTCTGTAACATACATCTCCTTGTGGACTCAAAATCTTAGGAAAAGTCTAGCGTGCACACTAGAATCTTACGTGATTTCTTGGAGTGGGGAGTGTCAGAAGGACTAAATGACTTGGGAAACTTTCAAAGGAAGACAGATCCAAATCACATCAGTGACTCAGCACAAGGGGAAAATTTGCATCAAAGATGGATAAGCATGAGAATGTGCACACCCCACAATTTAAAAAAAAAAATCTTAGAAAATGAAAAATGGTGCCTAACTTACAGAGATCTGAAAAGAGGAGGAAGCAACCTTTGATCTATCTGATTTGTCATCCATAATCTTTATTAGGTTAGTGTCTGACCTGAATAATTATTAGTGTTGTTGAGCTTTAACCACCATGAGTGATGAAGCCAGAATATGAGGTTAAGTAGGGAGAAGCAGCCAAACCCAGATACTGTTAAGATCTTGCCTGTGACTAGGAATTTGGGGTTTGTTTTTTCCTACCAAATACAAGGGGAAAGCTATTTTAGTGGGTTTATGTCTTTCTATCTGTCTGTCTCTCTCCCTTTGTCTGTCTGTCTGTCTTTCTGTCTGTCTGTTTTAGCAGATAAGGGCACCTTGTCTGTGCCACGTTTTATGATCACAAAGTCTCCTTTGTGGAGTGGAATGTGGAGGCTAATTTGAGTTAAAAGGAAACTGCAGTCCAGTGGGAGAGGAACTGGCAGAAGGTTGTTCAGCTTCAGGGTGTATTTGGGATTTGCAGATGATAGGATTCCCTGATGCACTGAAATTGCACAGCAAGGAAGAGAGACATGGGCAAATAGGTAGATAGAGGCTATGTTCACTGTGAGCAGAAAAGCAGCAGAGAAAACAAATTAATAAAGAGAAGTAAGTCCTATATATGTTAAGCTAACAGCCAACTTTCAAAAACTAGGTGTGAGCTACAGGTTTGAGAAAAGAGTAGAAACTAGAAGAATATTACAATGGATTAGAGACCCTTTCAATAGAAGAGAGCAGTGGGGAGAGATCTGAAGACCAAGTTGGGTCCAGAGGCATACCTAACTGTTTTACCTGATGGAGGATCTTGTCTCATTAGGGCCACAGAATTTGCCCAAGGCCAGCTGATCACAGGAAAAGTTGACACTGGAACCCAGGTGTCCTTGTTTCTGCTATCAGAGGCTGACACTTGTCACTAGTGCAGGGTGCTGAGCATTATATAGGCCTTATTTCACCTGGTACTAGTTAACAAGCCTAGATGCTGACAGTAGTATCCTTTTACCTTTGGATAAGGAAATTGAGCCTTGGAGAATTAAACAGCTTGTTCTTTATGCAAACTCACGCTGTAAATGACATTTCTAGATGATTAACCAAAAAATCTTAGAGATGATTACATCCAACTCTCTATTACTAATCAGGTAAGCAGTGCTTAGAGAGGTAAAGTAACTCTGTTATAATTCCTTAATGGTAGAGCTAAATTTGAGTTTAGGTCTCATGATTCTTTGATCAATTCTTAAAATTAAAAAAAATTAAGTTTCCAAATGTAATTTTTCCAGATTATTGTTTAAAATGTCATGTTGGACAGAATCAGATAGATTATTAAAACCAATATATATTATATTTTCTAATTTATCACAGCTTGTTGTACCATCATAGGAGTACGTAAGAGACTTTGTTTTATTTGTGTTTTAGGGAAGGCTCTAGAGGGTGTTCAGGGTCTCACTACTAGATCAGACTGTTAGTGATCCACTTGCTTACAGCCTCCCAAGGGCTGGGATTACAGGAATGCACCACCACGCCCAGGCTCAATTACTGTCTCAGCGCAGCCTGGAGGCAGGGCAGTCACAGCAGGCGCGGGGATTGAACCCTTAGCCCCTGAGCCTGCTTGCAGATGCTTTACTCCACTGACCTCGTAAAAGATTTTAATAGTCTTTGTAATATCATACTGCCTACTATCTACTACTCTTTTTACTCTATGTATTAAAAATTGATTTAGTGATCATTCTTTCCAGTGTCTAATCATGTCAATAAATTAAAGTTACAGTTTTGCTATGCTAGGTCATTCACTTTCTCCTACAAAGAACTTTAACTGTCCCTATCCAGACATTCCTCTCCAGCTTCCGATTGCTTCCTCAGAATGTAACATCTTGAAAACTCTTATTTGAAACCCCTCCATACCTCAAGTTGCTATCATTGTCTTTGTTGTATTTAAAGACAATGTGTAACATAACTACTTCCTTTTCTTCTGTGGAGATGCTGTTTCTGATCTTTAATTGACAAAAGATGCTCTTTGGGAAAATTAGAATAGCATAATTCAATTACTAATCCTGGGCCACATTTCCAGGTTAGAAAATATATTAAATATGCCAGAAAATCATAAGCTTCCAGTGACTTCCAAATGTCCTTAATAGTAATCTAGGATAAAGATGGTTTTCACACCATGTACATTCAAGATGAAGCATTCATTCATAGGTCACATGGTTAGCCTCTTTAAAAAAATTAAATAAAAATCATGCTTCCATTATTTTTTATTAAATATAAGCAGATTGCATCCCCTTTCAAACTTGCCACTTGATTTCTGCTTTTTCCTGAACACAAGAAACAGGGTAAAGAAATATCTGCCAACTATGTCCTCTGCCACTCAATGCATTGCTTCTACACACTGTTACTTTAACTTTGAACTATTATCAGCACCAGAGATTAATTAATGGATTATTTACTAAAGTTCATTTCCTTTCTTCTCTCCTTCTATAAAAGACACAGGGGACAAGTGAGGAAAAGCCAGACATGTGTGTTCCATGTGAAATCCATGATTAAAAAGCTTAAAAATTCAAACCAACATAAAAAAAACTGTTTTATTTTAATACTCTGGAAGGTTTCAGTGAACTCCATTATTTTCACTCACTATTTGCTTGAATAATTTAGGCAAGAAAGCTAAATTATACATAAAGTGTACAGTTAGAAGAAAAAGTTCATGCACAGCCCTAGGCTATAGCCTTCCCCTAATGATGTCTGAAGTCAGTGAAAAGAACTCGTTAGACT
>PVKA01052788.1:0-11534 GCA_004027165.1 Ctenomys sociabilis
AAGGAAGGAAGGAAGGAAGGAAGGAAGGAAGGAAGGAAGGAAGGAAGGAAGAAAGGAAGAAAGAAAGAAAGAAAGAAAGAAAGAAAGAAAGAAAGAAAGAAAGAAAGAAAGAAAGAAAGAAAGAAAGAAATTTGAAACAAAACAATTAAGATGACATTACAGATAATACTTAGCTACAGCCAGGCTCATCAGTGAACAATTAATTACAAAGATATAGCTATAGCTTCCTACTTGGGAATTCTGAAGTGATCTAAGGATGGTTTGACACATGTCATCATGCTTAAATTATTATTCTAGATATTTTAAGCAAAGCAGACCATGGTTTTCAGAGATGAAAGAAACACAAAACACCCAAATCTTTCTTTCATTTGATTTTTTAAAATATTTTACTTTCTTTCATGTTAGTTAAATCTAGCCACCATATGGTCACTCAGCTGGTACAAACAGAGCAGGGAAGACTACATTGAGAACAAGACTATGACTGTCTAAGCTTCTTTTTTTTTTTAATTTTATTTTACTGAGAAACAAATAGCAATAAGACAGTTTCTAAGCTGATTAATAGGACAGTTTCAATAAATAATACATTGTCCATAGTTATCTTCTTAGTGACTATCCACATTACAAAATACAGACAGGATATCCTGTCCAAGCACTATTAGTACAAATCTTCTCATTGATTCATGCAAAAGCATGTGCATATCTATCCTAATTATACTGTACATAGAAATACAGAATGGACCTTCCTTTCTATCCCCCATTTTTTTTTAGTCCTGTCAGATATGGGTATTCCATTGGCATCTAAACACAATAGGTGCATGAATTCAGCAAAACAATCCAAGTCCAGGAGTCCACAATAGTAGTAGGTTACCCACAAAAGTTGTTGACTTGAGTCTTTCACAGCTCAGCATATTAATATGGCTTTACTTTATATACCTTGTTTTCATGCTTTTCTGCTGGATGGTTAAGACCAAGATAAGGCAAGACCTATATAACAAGAAATGAAACTTTTGTATCTGATAAGTTAGTCAAGTCCTCTCAGGATTTATCCTGAAACCCTGTACCACATTTTGTAGATCCTTTGTCAGTGTCATCCATGTGGATGAGTCACGGCCATTGCTTGACCAATTTGCTTTCTGTAAAAGCCTGAGAGAAGGTTTTCTCTCTCCATGTAACTCTCCTTAGGCACACTCTACATCACTGATCACTTTCCTCTGTGGCCCCATAATCTTCTTGATTAGAAAATTTGGGACACAACTGAGTTGCATGATGTTACAGTACAGGTTCTCCTATGTCCTGAGTCTTCACTGATCTTGAAAGGCTAGGGTCAAAATGTTGGCTGTCCTTGCATCCCTGCTGTTTCTCTAATTTTTGGTCTGAAAATTTAGGTTGTTAATCCTCCAGAATAGCTTATTATTACACTACAACATATGCAGTTCGGTATAACTTCACTATCTGTCTGAATATCTAACATCTTAGGCATAAAATGGAACAGGTATTTTCCATAAAGTATTGACATGTTAAACTTTAAATCCCTACAGAATACAGAGATAAAAATTTTAAAAAGGAAAAATATTTAAACTATATGAATAAACAATTACATATTTTTACACAGAAATTTAGAAATCTAACCACATACAGCATTTTAGCACAACAGTCCTGTGACATTTTTTTTCTTCCTTTTTTTTTTTCATTTATTACCCACTTTAAGAAAACAGCAAACAAACTTTAACTTGAGAGACAGTATGGTAATAATTGCTATGTTGTGACAAGAAGTACATATTTAGAAGACCAGTATGTCAGGCATTCCAAGCATGAGCCTTCTATTACCCATTGCTATCTTCAGTGCAGTTGCTTGGTTCGCAGGTTTCAGCTTATATAGTTAGTCAGGGTTAGAATCCTACCAATTAACTACTAGTTTCAAAAATCTGCTGATGTTTCTCAGGATCATTGCTTTGCCCATCTTGTGTATATAAACATATGGTTTTGCCCCTGTCATGTTTCCCAGCTTTTCTCCTTGCCCTCTCTTCATTGTCTGATCCTCAAGTTCTCACTTTCCTTTTAATTATGTTATACCTCTCTATTTGTATTTCTTCTTTTGAGTTTTATTCTAGGGAGACATATGATATGTACACATATGGGTCTGGTTTATTTCACTTATCCTGAAGTGGCATCCATTTAAATATAAATGCTTCAAGTTTATCATTCTTTATAGCTGAGTAATATTGCATTATACAAAGATACAACATCTTTTTCAACCATTCCTCATATGATGGGCATCTTGGTTGTTTCCAAGATTTGGCTATTACAAATAGTGCTGCTACAAACATAGGTACACGTGTATCACTATGATATGATGTTTTCAGATCCTCTGGGAAAATTACCACTAGGAGATAGCTGGCTTGTATGGGATTTCCAGTCCTAGTTTTTAAAGGAGTCTCCACACTGATTTCCATAATGGTTTCACCAGTCTACATTCCCACCAGCAGTGGAGAAGGGTTCATTTTTCCCCACAGCCTCTCCAACATTTGTTGTTCGATGATTTCTTTATGATAGCCTCTTTTTTCTGGAGTGAGATGGTATCTCACTGTTGTTTTAATTTACATTTTGTGGATGGCTAGTGATGTGGAACATTTTTTCACATATTTAGTAGCTTCTATAATTTCATCCTAGGAGAAGCACATGCCCATCTTGGAATTCTATTTCTAGATTGGGTCTTTAAATTTAAGGACCCTAATTTTTTAGTTCTTTATAAATTCTAGAGATCATACCTTTGTCTGAGTGCTTATTAATATTTTTTCAAAATTTGTGGGTTGTCTTTTCAGTTCGTTGGTAATTTCTTTTGACATGCAAAAACTTCTCAATAAGAGGTGGTCCCAGTTGTTAATTCTTGCAAGTATTACCTGAGCTTCTACATTATTACTGGGGCTCTGAACAATTCTGATGAGAATGCACACAAATGCAGCACATGATGCTTACATTACTTGTGGGGAGTTTGTTCCCTGACATGGTACAGCTTAATTCCCTGTTTCCTCCAACATTCCTCCCCTCTGATCCCTTTCCTCCATCTCTCAATCATCATCCCATTTGTGAAAGATCCATTCCTGTCTTCCTATTTTCTGTCTTTTATTTTTCTCCTTATTTAATTTTGTTTTCTCATGTAGAAGAAACCACATGACAGTTAAGCTTTTTGCGTAGTTTATTTCACTTGTCATTATGGTATCAAAGTGCATCCTTTTCCTTACATGTGACTCAAGTTTATCTTTCCTTATGGCAAAGTGGTCCTTCACTTTTTGGAAAAATCATAATTTTTATCCATATATCCATTGATGAATAGATATGCAGCTTCCAAGTTTCAGCTACTATGAATTGTGCTGCCTTAAACATGGGTATGTATGTGTCACTGTAATGCAATGAACATAACTTTTTTGTGTGAGTGTGACCTTCTCAGCCCTCCCTGGGGATGGGGCTGGTGCAGCATATGGTGCCAGGCACTAAGCCACAGTCCCGCACACTTGCTGAAGTTTGCCTAAGAAGGCTCTTTAAACCACTGAGCTATCTGGCTGGCCCTAACACCACATCTTTATGAGCATTTGGATTTTATTTCTAAATTATGACCATTTTTCTAAGGCAAGATAGAAATTCAGTGTTATTTTAACTTGAATTGATCTAATGACCTACAATGTTGAGTATTTCTTTTTTTTTTTATTTCAGCTTCTCCAGCCCTTGGATTACAGGTGTGCACCACCACACCCAGGCTTGGTGGCCTGCTCAGTTCACCTGGCAGGCCATGGTGCCCAGGACCCTGTGTTTGCCTAAGCAGGAGCTCAGTCCACTGAGCTATGTCACTTGCCCTCCTCCAGCATATTTTTTGGCCCTTTTGTTTAAGATCAAATATTTGAACATACTTGGGGTTATCGCTGCACTCTCTGTTCTGTTCCATTGATCCTTATGTCTGTTTTTATGCTTATGCCAAACTATATTCATCACAGTAGCCTTGAAATACAGCTTCAAGTCTAGGCTAGGATCACGATCCTCCCAATTTTGCTCTTGTTACCCAGGATTATTTTTCCTATTCTGGGCCTCTTGCGGTTCCTCTTGAATTTTATTTATTTTCTTCAGTGTTCTGAAACATGCCATTGATATTCTGATTGGGATTGCACTAAACCTGTATGTTAACAGGGTGGAAATTTTGGAAGGACAGAATTTTGACTATATTAGTTCTGCCTCTTCAAGAGCAGAGGATACTTTTCCATTTTCTGAGATACTCTTCAATTTTGTTCTTCAGAGTGCCATAATTCTCTTTAATTTTCTTGAAAATGCTTTCCTAAAAGTCTGTTCTAATGAGCCACGTAAGAATAGATACAACATGTTTGATTACCTGCATGCATGGAAAACAGTGCTAATGGATCATGCCACTTTTTCCTGTTAATTATCTCAGCCAGGATCCTACTAACAATCTACTGGTGTTGGAAGATGAAGCTGAAAACTGTTCTTCAACTCCTTTGCTTTCCTCCAACCTTGACCTTTATGATGTGAGTCATAAAAGTAGTTAGCAAGGTCTCATCGGATGTCCAGTGGTGGTGATAAGCCCATTGGAGAATCTCAATGCACCTTTTCAAAAACAAAGTTTAATTTTTGTTTTCCATAAATTGTTTCTTAGGCAGGCACCTCTATAAACATTTACGCTCTATAAACAGCAAGGACTCTGAGTCAATTGAAGAAACTTTCAACCAATAGAGGGGAAGTTTCTGAAGTGGGGTAGAATTGCTAAAACAGGCCCATTCTTTTTCTTAAATCTCTGGTACCTATAAGCGTGGAGTACTTACTGTAATGATATTCTAACCATGTTACCGAAGGAAATAGCACTGAAATTTGCTGCATACAGGAATAACAAAAATGCAATCATTTCATACTCTCCTGTACACACCCTGGGTCACTTAGCAATAAATAGATTTTTGGAACTGGTCACCAATGCTTCCATCACCTTTTTCTGAATAGATTCACTTGTCTTTTTAATTATTTTGCTGTTGTGCACATGCTGTCTCCATTATCTCATACTGAAATTATATGACTCACTTTTGAAAATTTGATTTACCAGGCAGAAAAAAGGTTATATTTTATTGTTGTTATTATTATTGTTATTATTATATTATTCTTCAATTCTTGGGAAGGAGTTTGTTTTTGTTTTTGTTTCATTTTGTTTTGTTTTTGCTATTTCAGGCTGCTTTAAGGGCTTTTCTGGTTCAGCTTCTGGAGCTGGGAATCAAACCACGGTCCTATGTGCCTAACTGCATTTACCAAAGCAGTGCGTTAAACAACTGAGCTGTCCAGCAAAGCCCTACTCTACAATTCTTGGAGCCAATATCTTAAGTACAATATGTGTGTATATTGTGTATGTATATAACCGATCTATACAAAATACATTTGGAGGAAATTGTCAATATCTGAGAGTTGCTTAATCTACTTGTTTCTCTTAATATTCAAACATTTGAGTAAGATCCATGTGATCAGCGCCCTCAATGAAGACTCTACAAACATGAGTCCTCTCCCAGGATACAGCAGATGAAATTTTCATAGTTAAAAGTACCCATGAATAAATTTATCTGAGGAAACAGAATGGAGAAAGAAGCTGCCCTCACATTTGCAGTAATGCAGAATTTTATAGCAATTTAAGCATAGTGAATTTGGCTGACTTTTCTTAAAATAAGAAATAACTTAATCTTAAGCTGACAATAAAATCCTATTTTTCTTACGTTCTTTATTCAAAAAGTACTTTCCCCCTCTTTGTCAGATGCCCTTTGAAATTATTTCTGACACTGGTAGCTGAGAACTTCATCCCCTTTGGATGGCCTATTTAGCATGATGTTGCCCAAAGTACAGTGGCAGAGCAAACTTGGGAATTGAAGGTGACTAATAACATCATTAAAGCCAAGTACTTCAGCTAACCAGTCAGTGAGAATGCTGGGTGTTTCATGCATAGGGTTGTCTTAGGTCTTTATTTCAATTGAAAGAGCCTGTACTTTAATCATTCTCAATTAATATCAGTGCCAGCTTTATTAGTTGCTACTTCTTAGTCTGCTTCCATATATTATATATCATCTTAAATATTCAAGATTGGGATTTTAGAAAGCTAAATTCTTGAATGCTTACCATTATGATTTCACATAATTAAACAATAAATAAGCCGGGCGTGGTGGCGCATGCCTGTAATCCCAGCACTCAGGAGGCTGAGGCAGGAGGATTGTTGTGAGTTCGAGACCAGCCTGAGCTACAAAGTGAGCTTAAGGCCAGCCTGAACTGCATAGTGAGACCCTGTCTCAAAAAGACAAAAAATAAATAAATAAATAAACAATAAATAATTTTCAGTCAATTAATGCAATTGCAGGAGTATTACCTAACAAAGCAGAATCTCCCAGAAAGATCTAGAACCAGTACAATAAGGGACCAAGTTACTGTTGCATGTCTCATCACAGCATAAAATTCCCTTCCAATCTGGTCCCAGCCTACTTCCAAGCTCCAAATCACATCAAACACCTGCCCTCAAGAATTTTAAATTCAGTCACTCACAAGATGCTTCACGCTGTTTTCTCAACACTGCATGCTGCCATCTGACTCTTCAGTTTAGCATGTGTTGGCCTCTATTCCTTAGTATGTTGTCCTGTCCTCCGTGTAGCAAAAATTCCGTTGATTCCTTCTGCTATTCACTTTGGACTGTGCCATTGTCTCTATTCTGTGCTGACACACTACCACTTTGTCACTCTCTGTCACTTTACTCTGGGCACTTTAAAGGGTATCAAGCTATAACACACTTTGAGGAAACATGTAAAGAGAAAGCCTCACTTGAATAGATTATCCAAGAACTTTGAAACTTGATTCTTTGAGGCAAGCTGGAAACTAAGTTACTTAGCACCTGAGGGTTCTCAGGTTGTTCTGATGAAGAACACCGGGTGTCTGCCTTGACCCCGGAGTGCAATGCACATATTTTTTCATCTTCTCCAGCTAAAAGTTAATTGCATTATCCCTGGCAACCTAAGTCTTCCATCCATAGATACAATAAATAAAAAATTGGCAATAAGAAATTATACCTGTTTAGAAGAGCATTACTTAAGCAAATCATGGAATAAACATGTGTCAGACTCTACAAAGTGAAACTTTGACCCCTTACTAGTCTAATGCAGACGTACTACTGGGTATTAGAGTGATGACAACTTCATCAGATGAAATAGAGTTTCTAGGGCTGATGATATAGTCCTGTGGACTAAAAGATTGCTTTGGCAAGCACAAGGACCAGGGTTTGATCTTTGGTCCCATATGCCACACTGGCTCCATTGGCATGCTCTGAGCCGAGGATTGAGTCTGGGCATGGTGGCTCACACCTGTAACCCCAGCGCTGAAGAGGCTGAAAACAGGAGAATCACTATGAATCTGAGCTGGGTAGTGGAACCCTATACGAAATACTTGAATGAAAAACAAAAATCTTAAATAAACACAATTTCTTTCCTTGCTCATTTTCCAAGATAGCAATAGAAGCCTAAAGTCCCTTTTGCTAGGATATCTCTCCATTTACGTTCTTCCCTGAGACCACATAAGTCGTTGTTTTCTACATTTTTGATACAATTTATTTAAATGTATGGTATCTAAAATTACAGTTCACTAATCACATTTTTGTCATTTTATTACAACATAAATTATAAGCATGTGTGTCTCTGATCATTTTATTCTGTGACACCAATAAATGTAGAGTACATCAGAAGGTACTTCAAGTGTAGGCAAATTTCCCTATCAAATAAATTAAGGAAATTGAAGAGTATGTAGAGTGAATCAATTCCAAATAAATTACATATGATATTATTTGTCAGCTACTTGGAAGTAAATAGTGTATGTAATTATGCAGGACACTTCTGAGACTGAATTACAATTCACCAAACATTTCATTAAAATGCCAATTTAAAAATGAATTGTAAAAATATAAGGATTACAGGAAAATTGGAGATGCATGGTAATCATAATGTATTACTTCCTCTCTATATTTGTCATCTAATACTCATTCATTATTTTCTCTTTTCTTTCTGCTTCCTTTCAGTAAGGCCAGTTCTAACATCTTAAGTGGTGTATGAGCTATTACATAATTGTTCTTTTAAGGCCTACGGAGACATTACCTTCCAGCACATTTCTTGGTGAAGTAATTTGGGTTACCTTGGATATGAAAAGCAGCTTGATTAAAGCACACTTCACAGTGCAGCCAAGAGCCAACAAAGAAATACAGAGTCTAGGGTGTTCTCTACAGCAAAATAAACATCAAAGATCCTCTATGAAATGTTGATAGTCTCTAGTAAGCTAGACAATCTAACAAAGATTAATACAAAGTGAGTGGAAAAATAGAAATTGAGGGTATTCTTTAAGAAACATTATCTTGCATGGATGAAATACTTTTGACAAGGAAATATTTAGCATTTCAGTGATTTTCCAGGTGTCTTCCTAACATCAATAATTACTAGATTAACAAAATATTCCAGTATGGTCGAGTAGTGCAAAATAGCAGTGGGTTATCTGTACGACTGGAAATGTCAGAAGTTGTTGACCTCAATGTTTTACAGCTCAGCCTGTAATATGGCTTTACTTTATATACCTTGTTTTCATGCTTTTCTGCTGGATGGTTAAGACCAAGATAAGGCAAGACCTATATAACAAGGTCTTGTATCTGATAAGTCAGTCAAGTCCTCTCAGGATTTATCATGAAACCCTGTACCACATTTTGCAGATCCTTTGTCAGTGTCAGCCGTGTGGATGACTCACGGCCATTGCTTGACCAGTTTACTCTCTGTAAAAGCCTGAGAGAAGGTTTTCTCTCCATGCGACTCTCATTAAGCACACTCTACATCATTGATCACTTTCCTCTGTGGCCCCATAATCTTCTTGATTAGAAAATTTGGGACACAACTGAGTTACATGATATTACAGTATATGTTCTCCTATATCCTGAGTCCTCACTGACCTTGAAAGGCTAGGGTAAAAATGTTGGTTGTTGTTGCACCCCTTCCATTTCCCTAATTTTTGGTCTGCAAACTTAGGTTGTTTACCCTCCAGAACAGAAGCTTATTATTACCCTACAATATATACACTTGGGTTTAACCCATCTGTCTGAATATCTAACATCTTAGGCATAAAATGGAACAGGTATTTTCCATCAAGTAATAATATGTTATACTTTAAGTCCCTACAGAACATGAAGAAGAAAACAAAAAACATTTTTAAAAATACAAATAAATAACTACATATTTTTACACAGAAATTTAGAAATCTAACCATATACAGCATTTTAGCAGATCAGTCCTGTGACACTTCTTTTTTTCTTGTCTCTTTTATTCATTTATTACCTTTTTTTAAAACGAACATTTACTTGAGAGAGAGTATGATAATAATTGGTATTTCATGACCAGCAGTACATATTTAGAACACCAGAATGACAGGCATCCCAAGTATGACCCTACTATTACACATTGCTGTCTTCAGTGTAGTTGCTTAGTTCACAGGTATCAGCATATATAGTTAGGGTGAGAATCCTACCAATGAACTTCTAATTTTAAAAACCTGCTGATGTTTCTCAGGATCATTGACCTACCCATCTTATAAATGTATGCTTTACTCTTTATGTTTCCTAGCTTTTCACCTTGTCCTTTCTTCATTGTCTAATCCTCAAGTTCTCTTTTAATTATGCTATACCTTCTATTTTCATTTCTTCTTTTGAGTTCTTGTAATAGGGAGACTATATGATATTTGCACATGTGGGTCTGGTTTATTTCGCTTATGAGTATATCTTCAAGTGGCATCCACTTAAATATAAATGCTTCAAGTTTATCATTCTTTATAGCTAAGTAATACTCCATTGCATAAAAATATCACATCTTTTTCATCTATTTCTCAGGTGACACACATCTTAGTTTTTTCCAAGATTTGGCTATCATAAATTGTGCTGCTATGAACATAGGTACACATAAATCTCTATTTTGCTGAATTCGTGCACCTACAATATTTAAATAACAATAGAATACCCTTCTCTGACAAAACTAAACAAGAAGAGGGGATACAAATGAATGATCATTTTGTATCTGTATATTCAAAATAGTTAGGGTAGATATACAGCTGCATTCCCTTAATTCAATGAATAAAAAGATTTGTTCTAATAGTGTTTGTGGACAGGATATCATGTCTGCATCTTGTACAATGAATAACCACTAAGACAACAATATGCAATGTGTTTAAATTGAAACTGTCCTACTAATTGGTTTTGAAACTGTCTCATTATTATTTGTTTCTCAATAAAATCATAAAAAAGTGATTACTAGGTTAACAATAAAACTCTGACATTTTCATCATTGTGTGGGGTGACTAGGTGGGCTTCTGCTGATGTTGCTGGACAATTTGTGCAACTACAAGAACGTGGAAGGCAGCATGGGTGGGCAGCTCCAATGTGGCCCCACTGTCCTGCCTGGGATTTATGGCTGGTGCTTACCTGAACGGGCTGAACTCTCTCACCATGTGATCTTTCAGGGCAGAGTTCTTCACAGTGTGGTGGCATCAAGGTTCCCAGAAGGTAAAGACAGAATCTTCAAAGTATCTTGAAAGTCTGAACTAACTATCACTTCTACTAAGTTCTTTTTTTAAAAGAGAAGAAACCTATTTCTTCCGGGAAAATAATGTTTTGTCCGAGAGAGAGTCAGAAAAGGACCTGAGTGGTTTGCCAAGGACTCTGCCTTTTCTAGGAGTTTTATAGAGCAAAACTGCATTGAGATGGATCTATTTTGGAAAGCATGGGTACTCACAAAATGGGTAAGAGGTGGGACAAAACCATAGTCCACAGGATTACATATAATTGCTCAGGATCAAATGCAAAAGGGAGTCATGCAGTAAATGGATGTGAACACCGAACTTGGACTATTTCTGTAGGGGATTGGGATAGTGATTCTTCCTGGATTTTTCAAGATGGTTTATATCTATTTACATCTACTAAGTTCTTTCAGTCAAAACAAAGCACACAGCCAGTCAGATTCAGTAGAGTCAACAGATACAGCACTTCCTGACAGTAGGGATAGCAGTATCTCACTAAGGGGCATAGACATAAACTGGCATGAGACATTAGGTGATTGAGCATTCTACTACAATAAAAAAATGTTGGAGAATAGGCGTGGTGGCACATGCTTGTAATCCCAGTGCTCAGGATGCTGAAGCAGGAGGACCACTACAAGTTTGAGGCCAACCCAGAGTATAAGTGAGTTGAAAGCCAGCCTGAACTGCACATCAGTTCAAAATAAGAGAGGGGGAGGGGAAGGGGATGGCGAAGAAGAAGAAGAAAGAAGGAGGAGGAGGAGGAGAAGCATAAGGAGGAGAGGGAGAAGACGAAGACGACGACGACGAAGACGAAGACGAAGAAGAAGAAGAAGAAGAAGAAGAAGAAGAAGAAGAAGAAGAAGAAGAAGAAGAAGAAGAAGAAGAAGAAGAAGAAGAAGAAGAAGAAGAAGAAGAAGAAAGGAAAG
>PVKA01052789.1:0-11515 GCA_004027165.1 Ctenomys sociabilis
AGGAAGGAGAGGAGAGGAGAGGAGAGGAGAGGAGAGGAGAGGAGAGAGAGAGAGAGAGAGAGAGAGAGAGAGAGAGAGAGAGAGAGAGAAACAGTAAACTGGGAAGATAGTTTTGCAGTCTAAGTGTGTGCTGTGCTGACCACTGAAACTGGGCATGGGGGCACATGCTTGTAATCCCAGTGATGGAGAGGCTGAGACAGGAGAATCACTATGAGTCCAAGCTGCATAGCAAGACCCTGTACTAAATAAATAAAAAAAAATTTAAATTGTTTTAAAAGAGGGTCAGGGAGATAGCTCTGTAGAATAAGCGCTTGCCTGGCAAACACAAGGGCCCAAGTTCAATCCCCTGTTCCACACCAAAAAAAAAAAAAAAGTTTTAAAACAAAGGGGGGCCAGGGAGATGGCTCAGTAGAATAAGTGCTTCCCTGGCAGGTGCAAGGGCCTGAATTCAAACCCCAGTTATGCAACACTAAAAAAATAAAAGAATAAAAGAAAAATAAGAGACACAACGGTGGTGCAGTGAGGATCTGGGGTGACCAGTTGTTCATGAGGATCAAAGCCAGAGCCTTGGCATTTACTGATTGAGGAGGAGATTATTGGATGCCCCAGAGGGTGTTGGTGATTTTAAGCTAGTGGAGATCTTGTCCTGGAGCATTGTTAGTCTTGGTTGTTTTGGTCTTAGTAGTGGGGAGAAGGTAACCCATACCCAATGGGAAACCTCAACTGGGTGATTCCATAATCCAAAGCCCCCGTTCTTCCCTTAGGGGTGTATGTAAATTTGTGGTCTCCAACAAGCACCTTCTCTTTGAGGTGCTTGAGCTCAAACAAGGCTATGGGGAGTGGGGAGGGAGGTCTATGGCACAGACTTGCATGAATGATTCTCTTACATGACGACCATAAACTGGCTTTCCCCAAGTTTATCTAGACATGGTGAGCAAAAGAAGAACGGAGTGGGAAGAGAAACTGATGAGCTTGTGCAGCAAGTAGGCAGAACTAGGTAGGACTCTGTCACCAACTGGCCCAAGGCATCAGGAGCCACAGAGCCCAGAGCAGCTATCCATGGGCCAAGTTGGTTGGCTCAGAGCTGCCATGGAGGGTTCTAACTAGACTGGGGGTGGCAGTGTCAGACAGAAGATGACCAGGATTTAGCTGCTATGAGGTAAGCATAACTAGTGGAATGGTGCTGTGCATCAGAGACAAGTTGGAGGGGAAGAGAAGGAATGCTTCAGGACGTGACACCATGAAACACCTTTGCAAAACAGAAGAGTTCAGCAGGCAGAGGAGATCTGACCAATCCCTTCAATCTCCTGGGCCAGTGAGTGGTGCTGGCATAGAAGATATAGTACGTGGTTCATTTCTGATCATAAACTGACTAAAAGTTTAAGTTCCTAACTCTGACAATCATTTGACTGGGGATGGGTCCAAAATTACAGACAACTGGGGCTGGAAGAGACTCTTTTCCTCCTCTACCTTCCCAAACTAGCTGAGGTGGTTGGTTGACTATTTTTAGGCTCAAAAAATAATGTGAGTCTCCTGCAGGGGCCTTTCTGCTGAAGTTTTGTGTCCTAGCTCCAATTACGTCTTCTTTACCAGGAGGATGATATAACATTAGGTAACACCAACTCATCCTATACTTTGCTACTGTAAATTTGTACTTCAGCAGAATGGTATCCAGCTGTGTCAGTAGCTGCACCTGTTACAATTTCAAAACAGAGAATTGTATGGTACAATGTTTGGATTTTAGAAAGGTATAACATTGGCCTTGTGGATAGCAAAGAAAAATAAACTGGTGCTGCTGATGTCCACATTGCACCATGATGGAAACATTGATAGGGAAACTTCAACAGAATGGAAGCCTGAGGTGAAGACTTTCTACCACAAAAACAAAAGCAAAGTACATGCTGATGGAGCAACTATCATGTCACTTGCAACAAAAGTGTTGGCCAATGGTTGTATTCTACCAAACCCTAAGCATGTGTGTTAGAACTGGAACTCATAAGAAATGATTTACATCAAAGAAACAACAAATTTTTTTCTTCTTAGGGCACTATGCAAAAAAAAAAATTGTGTTGCACACTGGTGAGCTGAGAAGTGAACAAGTAGGCACAACATCACGAAGACCTACTATGACTAAAGGAAAATAAACAACAACAACAAAAAAATGCCAACTGTGCTGTGCTGGAAAGGCCAGCAGCTGGGTATGGTGTACGTGTCTGTAATCCCAGCACTTGTTCTTAGTTTTCCATTCCCCAGAAGACACTTTTCATGGCCAAAGAAAACATCAAGGTTGGTCATCTGAACAAGTTTCTTAATGATATTTTTATTGCTCTGGCCTACTTTAAGTTTTACCTAGTGACTAAACAAAAAGGAAACAATAATGAAAACCACCTTAGGCCAGCGATCCTTGGGCCAGACATGCCTGATGTCTAATGCCAGCTAAATCTCTTCTCCCTGTAAATTTGAGAGACTTAGCCTTTCTGAACTGAGTATGTGTGTATACATGTGTCTTGTGTGTGTATGCAAAATAGGAATGTGTACTGCACCATTCATTTTTCAGTAAGGACCCAGAGACTACTTTAGATATTCCAGATAAGAAGGATTTAATGCAAGGAGTTATTAGAAAGTTGTAGGGAGGTTTGTAGATACAAGAGAAAAAGTAGGGTTAACCAGAGATCAGGAAGCTACTATCAATCTTGATTTAGAGGGGCTGAGGGAGAAAAGGTATTGCCCAAAGAACCAGAGCTGGAGCACACAAGTTGGCACAAGCTTGTATTGTTGGTCCTGCTGTATCACTGCGTCCCATGATGACACAGAACAAAACCACAGATGAAGGAGGTAGGAATGCAAGCCAATATATTTGAAAGATGCAAAGACAACAAACTAAAAGACAGAAAGGTAAGAAAGGAAAGCTCTTGCTACCCAGGAAAGGGTTCAGAGTAGGATACCCAAGAAGGCTCTTTGGAAATTTTCAGGGGGTTTCAAAGGGAGCTTGAGGCATTGTGTACACAACATGATCTTTATTCTAGAACAGTACAGAGCTTTAGAGGCAAATCTACGCAGCACTCATGTGGAACTTCACCAGCCTCATGCACCTGTGAGCCAGTGGCCTGCTTGATCATGCTCTGTGGAGGCCCTGGACAGCTGAAGGACAACTGGTGATGTTTTTGTAAGGTTTGTGGAGGGTTGTGACACAAGTGATGCCACTTTGGGCTTCCCGACTCCATTTTCAAGCCCCTGTCCTTACTGTCTCATGGAATTCTAACTCCTGTTTCACCAATTCCTGTTATATTGGAACCATTGCCCCTTTTGCTCCCCAGAACCACTTCTGCTGATGTTGCCACAGGTGCTGCTAGAACACAAGGGTTTTCCCTCCCTCCCACCTTCAGACTTAACAGGAACCAACTCTCTGGTGCTAGCTCTTTTTCTGGTACCAGGAATTGAACTCAGGATCTTGTGCTTGCCACACAGGCCCTTATGCCACTGAGCTAAATCCCCAGCCTGGAACCAAATCTCTGACAAAAATGTGAGAACTGTGGTTTGCATTTTACCACAGTGCTGGTACAGGGGAGACTGTAGAAGAGTGAAGGTGAGGATGAACACCAACAGGCAGCATCTGCCATACTTACTCAGACTCATCACAGCTCTTGGTTGCAAGTGACAAAACTCAGAGTGACATAAGCAAAAAGGAAATTTATTACCTCCATAGCTAAAATAATTTCTGGGCAGATTTGATTTCACATCGAGCTAAGAATAGGTACTAAATTGATGCTATCAGTCACCTGTCACTTCCTATCTCTGAGCTCTGCTTTCTTTCAGTTGGATTCATTCTTGGGAAGGCTGCTTCTTCCTCCTGGCAAGATGTCTACCTGTGTGTGTGTGTGTGTGTGTGTGTGTGTGTGTGTGTGTGTGTGTGTTACTGGGAATGAAACCTAAAACCTGAGCCTTTGCACTGAGCTATATCCATGTTCAATTTTTCCTTTTGACTTAGGGTCTTGATAAGTAATTAACTTGGTCTAGCTGGGCTCCAATTTAAGATCCTCTTGCCTCTGCATTCCAGAGTGTTGGGATTATAGGCAAACACCAACACATTCAGTTACCATCTTTAAAGAAGAAGATTAGGAGCTGGGTATATAGGTTAGCAGTGTAAATGCCTGCCTGGCAAGTGCAAGGACTAAAATTCAATCACTGGTACTGAAAAAAAAAAAAGGATTAAAATCAGAATTATTTAAGCCTGAGAGATGAATTCAAGTTTCATTTTTCAATTTCTTTTTAAAGAACTGCTTTTATTTAGCAGTAGTCAGTACATATATTTATAAGATACAATATGTTTTGATATTTATATGCAACCTCATATGATTAAGTCAAGTTAGTTAATATGTCCTTCGTATTTACTCATCACTTTTATGGTCAGATATTTGAAATGTATTCTCTTACTCTGAAACATCAGCATATTATTTTTTAATACAGTCACTCTGCTGTTTAATAGATCTCAATACTTCCTCCTCCTGTCTGGTTACTTGTATCCTTTGATCAACAACTTCCCATTCATTCTCTTCTTTTCCACCCACATCCCCAGCCCTGGTAACTATGATTCCCCTGTGTGCTTTTATAAATTCACTTTATTAATTCATTTATATATAACTGAGATCATATGGTATTTGTCTTTTTATGCTTGTCTTATTTCACTTTGTATAGCACCCTCTAGGTTCACCCACTTTTGCCACAAATCACAGGATTTCTCTCCCTTTTAAAGCTGACAGTATTCTATTGTGTATATGCACCTTATTTTCTTTATCTATCTATCCACCAGTTAATGCGCACGTAGGTTGAATCCATATCTTGGCCTCTATGAATAATGCCTGATGAACATAAGAGTTCAGCTATCCCCTTGTTATACTGATCTCAGTTCCTTTAGCTAGCTCGGGGTTGTTATCGTTGATACATTGTGTCAACTTGGTAGGTTCAGAAGGTTAACTAAGTGATGGGGGGTTGCTTAAACATCTGTCTCAAAATGAAGGAAGGAAAGGTTTATTTAACTCACAGCTTGTGGAGGTTTCAGTTCATACTCCAAGGACAGCAGTTCATGGTGGCAGAAAACAATGTACAGCAGAGGAGGAGTGGCAGCTTCGGTGTCCATCAAGCCTCTCTCTTCTCGAGTAGGACTTCTCCAAGGAAGCAGGGCAGGGCAGCCAAGAAGCCTTCCTTAACTCCTTTATATACACTTCTTCTGCTGAGTCACTCTGGGGTGGCCCATGGCCCTAGGGTGGAACCAATTGCATCCTAGATCGGGCACTGTCCACCTGTAGGGTGGGGGGAGGCCCCGTGCAGGGAACTGCCTGAGCCAATTGGCCAAGTTGATACAATGTATCAGCTACCACAATCCACCCCTTGTCAATTTGAGGAGAGATTTATTTTTTGTTTTTGGTGCGGAGGACCGAACCCAGGGCTTCCAGCTTGCTAGGCAAGCATTCCACTGCTGAGCCAAATCCCCAGCCCCCGTCAATTTGGCAAGTAGACATGTACTTCTTTAAGCCAATTTCCAGGTACATAGACATGCTTAAACATTTTACAATTTAAACATTATATAATATTAGAACCATGACACGTTGCCCCTGGCCCTCCAAAGACTCATGCACATCCATTATCAAAAGACATTTTAGTCCATTTCTAAGAGTTGCCAAAGTCCTGACTGTTTCAGCAGTGCTGAAAAGTCCAAGTCCCAAGCATCCAAGATCTAAGGTAAACTCTGAAAACTCTTAGCTGTGAACCCCTTCACAAATGAAAAGTTAAACACTTCCAAAATTCAAAGGCACAAGATAAGCATTGCCACTCCAAAAGATATACACAGCAGGATACAAAAGAATACATGTTTGTTCATGAACTCTGCCTACCCCTATATCTTCAAGAGTTCCTCCTACTTTCTCTTCCAGGAGATTGAGTGTTTCTCTTTTAATGTTCAGATCTTTAATCCATTTTGACTTTAGCTTAGTTCATGGTGATAGACCTGGCTCATGTTTTAGTTTTCAGCATGTAAAAAGCCAGTTTTTCCAGTACCATTTGTTAAAGAGGCTATCTTCCTTCCAGCAAGCATGTTTGACCCCTTTGTCAAAGATCAGGTGGCTGAGTGTGTTTGTAAAGGCCTCTGCATCTTCTAATCTATTCCATTGATCCTCAGGTCTATTTTGATGCCAAAATCATGTTGATTTTATCACAGTAGATTTGTAGTATAATTTCAAGTCAGGAATTGTGATGCCTCCTGCTTTGTCTTTGTTGGTCAGGATTGCCTTTCCTATTCTAGGTCTTTTCTGGTTCCAAATAAATTTTAGGAATGATTTCTCTAGGTCTGGGAGGTATGTAAACTCAGCATTTTGAATAATTCTGATAGGCTCTCTGCTCTTCATTCTTTTTTTTTTTTTTTAACAAGTATACTGTATTTATTAGCTGTGGCCGATTGCTCTTTGCTCTTGCTCTTCATTCTTAACATAAATCTGGCTAAAAGCTCCCAACAACAACCACACCTCTGCCCTAATATTTGGCTGCTTTGAAATTTCTTTTTCAAGACTAACTAGTCTTCCGTGCTTAATCTCTATTTCAGGCGAAGTCTCTGAACAGGGGCAAAATACAGACAAACCTTCTGTCAAGCCACAACAGAAACCATCCATAGTCCAGCAACCAGTGCTGTCCTTCTTCCCAGCAGAAACCTCCCCAGCCTGGTCTTTACCATCAGGCTTCCTATCAGCATTCTGGTCTGAGCTCTGACCAGAAGCTCCCAAGCAGAACAGCTGAAGCTGTTTCAGCACTTCAGTTGTAAGCAACATCTCTGAACCTTTCCTCTCTCTTCCCATAAACCATTCCCAAAAGTTTGTAATCCACATTGTCAGGTATAGCCACAACAATGACCCCACTCCTCCAGTATTCTGTCTTAGTCACTTTTTAACTCATTGCTGGAACAAATACCTGACATTCAAAGATTTATTTAGCTCACAGTTTGTGGAGGTTTCAGCTCATACTCCACTGGCTATAAGGCAAACTGACAGCAGTTTATGATGACAAAAAACAATAAAGGGCAGAGGGGGAGCAGCAGCTGTGGCACCCATCAAGGCTCTCTCGCCCTTCTAGGCTGACTGGGAAGACTGGCACTCTAAGGACCGGGACTTCTCCAAGGAAGTGGGGCAGGGTGGCCAGGAAGCCTTCCTTAACTCCTTTATATACACTTTTTGTGCTGAGCCACTCTGGGGTGGCTCGTGGTCCTAGAGTGGAACCAATTGCACCCCAGGGTGGGCCATGCCCACCTGCAGGGCAGGGGAGGCCCCTATGCCCAGAACTGCTTGAGCAGATTCACCCAAGTTGACACAATGCATCAACTATCACAATTTTTTTTTTAATTTTATGTATTCATTACAGAGTCTCACTACACAGATTGTACTCATAATCACCCTCCTGTTTTCAGCCTCCCAAGCTAGAATTACAGGTACACACCATCATGGCCAGTCTTCTAAACATCTTGAGCCTGTGCAAGAGGAGGGCACAGAGATAGTGTGAGTGCACAGCTGCCCTAGCGTAGCCTGCTTACAATGGAAGCAAGGAAAAAGAGGCTTGTTTTCCCTCCCTCTTGCTCTTGTTTCTTTTGCTGTTTTTTGCCACCTTGAACTATTGGCCATGCCATGCCACCGTGCCCTGGAGCCAGTGGATTATGGACTGAAACCCCCCAAACTATGAGCTAAATAAGCCTTTCCTTCCTTAACTTTAGGTGCCAGGTATTTTGTCTCAGCAATGAGAGAAAAGAAACTGAGATACCAGTGGATGTATGCACTGTAGATAGGGGATACATCAATGGCAGTATTTTTGAATTGTATGGTAATTCTATTTTAGTTTTGGGCCAAACTCCATATCACAAAACTAGAAACTTCATGGGGCCAGAGGGATGGCTCAGTGGAATAAGCACTTCCCTGGCAAGCTCAAGGGCCTGAGTTCAATTCCTGTTTTTGACAAAAAAACAAAACAAAACAAAACAAAACTAGAAACTTTAGTCTTATATCACTTTACAGCTGTCTGTTCTCTTCCAAATACAGTGGTCTCTCATCCCACAATAAGTAAAAATCAGTGTAGTGACATTATACTTATTTTAATATTTATATGTACTTAAGGCCTTTTCACACTCTTATAAACCTTTCCCACACCTTTAAAATACACTTCTAATTTTCTTTTCTTTTTTTTTTTTTTTTTTTTTTTTTTTTTTGTCTTTTTGAGACAGGGTCTCACTATGCAGTTCAGGCTGGCCTTAAGCTCACTTTGTAGCTCAGGCTGGTCTCGAACTCACAACAATCCTCCTGCCTCAGCCTCCCGAGTGCTGGGATTACAGGCATGCGCCACCACGCCCGGCTTACACTTCTAATTTTCTAAACTCATAAACCTATGTAATTTTAACAACAAACATATACTCTATGGTACAGTATGTATTCATTCGCTAAAGAAATATATGTTGTAAACAGCATATGTTATTTCAATTTAATACTCTTTTAATATGTTAGAAGTAACTTTTTATTATATTTGTATATATTTAAAAAAATTTAAGGGCAGTGAGATAGCTCAGCAGTCTAAAGCACCTGCTTAGGCAAGCTCAGGCAGGTGTGGGGGACCACAGTTTGATCCCCAGCACCACATGCCCCGCCGCCAGCCCTGCCTTCAGGACAGGCTGTGCCATCCAAAAAAAAAAAAAAATCATTGAAACCATAAATGCTATACATATATATGTATATATATATATATATATATATATATATATATAGTACTATATGTTACTGCAAAATTCTGTGACACAGTGAAAAATCTGCCATAAATAATTTAGATTAATATTTTTTGAAAACCTACAAAGCAGTGAGTCCTTCAAAGTTGGACTGTGAAATAGAGAGGCACTACTGTATCTCAAACTGGGATTACGTGGCTTTTGTTGCTTTTGGGAAGCTGAGGCTGGAGGATAGCTTCAAGTCTGAGGCCAGCTCGAGCTACACAGTGAGTTCAAGGCCAACCTTGACTACATAGCAAGATGCAGTCTCAAAAAAAGAAAAAAAAAAAAAAAAAAGCAAAACAAAACAAAAGCAGATTCTGGATGTGCTGTAGTCCCAACATTCAGGGGCTGGAGGCATGGGGATTGTTTTGAGTTTGAGACTAGCCTGGACTACCAAGTTTGTTCAAGGTCAGCCTGCACTACAGAGTGAGACAAATCAACAAATCAACAAACAATCCCCCCCCCAATATCTCAAAAGGGGCATTCTGCATGAATTTATTCCACTTTCTCATGTTCCATTTCTTCAATTGAATTGTACCTTTGGCCCCATTTTCCTGATGATACAGATCAAATCCCGGGAATCTGGATTTCTTCCATGGTGTTACTGTTTCCTGACTCTCCCCTTTCCCTTCTGTTCCCTCTCAGGTTCCTTTCTGGCCTTCTTTTTCTTTCTAGCTTACCAAACGTTGGCATTTCCGAAGTTTACTTCTCAGCCCCTTTCTCTTCTCACCTTACATAGTGTTCTGGCTATGTGTTAAGTAGTCCTGTTGAGGGATGTTGAAGAAGTTCTCACCAGGCCTGAAATATGACTTCTGAATTCCACTCATGTAGTACATGAGAAGATTTTACTTCTTATAGATTTTCCAAATAAAAACTTGCAACTGGAAGGAAACTTATTAGATCATCTATCAGAAAAATTAAAATATAAAAACACTGCTCATATGTAATGAGAATAAAGCTACTTTTGCTTTAGAAGTATCAATAAATCCAGCTTCTGAGGCAGGAGGAGATGTGTGAGTTCAAGGCCAGCCTGGGCTACATAGTGAGTTAAAATCCAATCTAAACTATATAGCTATGAAAACCTGTCTCAAAAAAAAAAAAAAAAATCACCAAAAAAGGAGAAAAAAAAAAAAGTTTTGGACTGTTTCAGAAAGAATGGCTGTTATTAACAAATCAACCAATAACAAATACTGGAGGAACTGTGGGGAGAAAGGAACCTTCTCTTCTATTGATGGGAGTGTAGACTGGTACAGTCACTGTGGAAACCAGTGTGGAGATTCTTCAAAAAGCTAGGATTAGAGGTCCCATTCAAACCAGCTATTCTTCTTCTGGATATCTTCCAAGAAGAATTTAAAACCCACCATAGCTATATATGTGCACGCATGTTTATAGTAGCACAATTTGCAATAGATAAATTTGGAAACAACTCAAATGGAAATAAATTGAAGAACTGATAAGAATGATGTGGTATTTTTATACAATGGAGTACTTCTTACTTTGGCTGCTGTGAATGGTTCTGATTAATGTGTACTCTTCTGAGGCAACAATTTTAAGAGATTACATTGGAGCTGTCCTGAAAGACTTGAGTTAGAAGCAAACCCATCCAATTATTACCAAGAGTAATTACTTTATGTTATTTGATTTAATAGAACATTTGAAATTTTTATAGATAAATGGATGCAACTTGAGGCCATACTCATAAGTGGAATAAATCAGACTCACATGTATAAACATTGCATTGTCTCCCTGGTGTAAAAAACTGATGAAGTAAATAAGATCTAAAGTGTAGAGCAGATACTTTGAGATGGGAAGAAACTGTCCAAAGGGAAAGGAGAACGATGATGGGGGCCAGGGGAAAGGACACAAGGGAAAAGGGGAGAGAAAAGTCAGTTGTATTATTAGTGTCTCTTGGTTCACTGAAAGGGAAGGTTTGTGATATCAATTGGAGAAAATTTTAAAGCCCATATCTTGTAATCTGAATAACTACTTTAAAGATAACAATATATAATGTATTAACTTATTCTCCTATGTTTTGCTTTGAAATTTTGTCTTTTTTCATAAAATAATAAAGATGAATTGGGGTGTTAAGAGAGATGAAAATTCTGGTCTTCCATATAGGGATATTTGGTACCAACTACTGGGTAATTCTCAGTGGCCATTCCATCAAATTACTCTCAGTAATAACTGGATGGGTTTGCTTCTAATTCAAATCTTTCAGGTCAGCTCCAATGTAATTTTTTAAAATTGCTGCTTCAGAAGAACCAACATTAGTCAGAACTATTCACAGCACCTAAAGTGGTTCTTAGGTATTGGTTGCTCATCTGCCTTAGATAACATCAAAAGGAGAGAATAACAGAGAAAGGACGGGTGAAGGACACATGCAGATTCTCCATAGGTCAGGAGGCTTTGTGGACCTAGGAGTGGATGAGGAATTCAGAAAGACTGTATTTGGGGCTTGGGTGATAGCTCAGCAGTCTAAGCGCCTGCCTAGCAAGTGCAAGGACCCAGATTCCGTCCCCAGTACTGCATGCTATGCCAGCCCCGGGAACCTAGCAGGAACCGTGATCACACTGTGCCAGCCACCAATCCAGGCATGGTAGTGTGTGCCTATAATCCCAGCATTTAGGAGGCTGAGGCAGGAGAATCTTTGTCCTAAGTTCCTGGGCTATAAAGTGAACTCAAGGTGAGCCTGGCCTGCATACTGAGACGCTGTCTCAAACACACACA
>PVKA01052790.1:0-11536 GCA_004027165.1 Ctenomys sociabilis
CACACACACACACACAGAGAGAGAGAGAGAGAGAGAGAGAGAGAGAGAGAGAGAGAATTATAATACATAGACAGAAACTACTGCCTGATTTCCTACAGAATATCTAGCTCTTCATTGGCCCAACTATAATCCTGGCTGTGTTCTGAATGTATATGGTATATGTAAACATATACAATTATTATATAGAAATTATATATATATATATATATATATATATATATATGTAATAGTCCATCACTGTTATGTGGTTTGACTTTTGTTGACTCACTGTTTCGTAGGTTTTCAAAAAAATATTAATCTAAATTATTTATCATGGATGCTTTTGCTATATTGTGGGATTTTGTGGTAGTGTACAGTACTGTGTATGTATTTATATTTGTATTTATTATTTTAATCTGAAATCTTTTAGATATATAAAAATATATTAGGTATACAACTACTTTCTCTTAATTGAATGAGAAGAAAGATTTGTACTAAATAGTGTTTGGACAGGATATCATGTCTGCATCTTGTACTATGAATAATCACTATAAAGACAACAATATGCAATGTATTAATTATTGAAACTGTCCTACTAATCAATTTTGAAGCTGTCTCATTGCTATTTGTTTCTCAATAAAATTAATAAAAATAAAATAAAATGTTAATTCTAAAATATTTAAAAATATTAAATTGAAATAAAATATACTGCTTACAGTACATATTTCTTTAGCAGATGAATACATACTGTACCACACAGCCTACATATGTTGTTAAAATTACATAGGTTTATGTGTTTAGAAAATGGCTAAGAACATTAGAAGTGTTTTTAAAAGTGTGGATAGGTTTATAAGAGTGTGGGAAGGGTTTATAAAGCCTTAAAATATATATAAATACTAAGATAAATATAACATTGTCACTTTGCTAATTTTCTCAGAGGTGTCTGGAACATAACCTCTGTGACAAGGAAGGGACCACACTATATATATATAGCTTCATTTGTTCTTGTTCAAATTGGCTTTGGTAGTCAACACTCAGAAATCAATGGTATTCCTGTACATGAAACAAATTCACTGAGAGAGAAATTATGGAACAAAGGCAGTAAGAGATCAATACATCAAAAATTATAGTACTATAAAAGGGAGATCAAAGAGGATATCAGAAAATGGAAAGCTGTCCCTTACTTAATGGATGGAAGAACCACCATAGTAAAGATGGCCCTGTGCCCAAATTGTTATACCGATTAATACAATTCCAAACAAACAATCATTAACATACCTCACAGAACTAGAGAAAGCATCCCTAAAATTCATTGGAACCAGAAGCGATCTACAGTAGTAACAAAGGCAAGGCAGGAGGCATCACAATCCCTGACTTTAAATTATACTACAAAGCCACTGTGATAAAATCAGCATGGTTTTTGGGGAAAACACCCCTAAGCTAGACCTGACAATAAATGGAACAGATTAGAAAATACAGACACAACTACAAACACACTCATCCACCTTATGTTTGACAAAGGGGCCAAACATATTCACTGGAAGAAAGACAGCTTCTTTAATAAATGATGCTGGAAAAACTGACTCTCCACATGCTAAAGACTAAAACTAGACCCATGTCTGTCGTCATATACTAAATAACTGTCAAAATGTCAAAGATCTAAATATTAAAACAGAACACTAAATCTACTGGAAGAAAAAGTAGATGGGATTCTTGGTATAGGGGTAGGTAGAGAGTTCATGAATAAAATCCAGACTGCATGGGAAATGCTTTAAGGGACCAAGAACTGGGATCTCATGTTATTGAAAAGTTTTTGCATAGCAAAAGAAATTATCAACAGAGTAAAAAGAAAACCCTCACATAGAATGTGAAAAAGTTTTGGCTAATTGTCTCTCAGGCAAAGGATTTATAATCTAGAACAAACAAAGGGTTAAATAAAAGATCTCCCCCACTCAAAGATCTAATCTAAAAATGGGCATCTAAGATGAACATGCACTTCTTAGATGAAGAAATGTAAATGACAAATAAATATATGAAAAAATATCCAGTATAACTGGTCATCTGAGAGATGCAAATTAAACAGCACTGATATTCTATCTCACTCTGGAAAGAACAGCTGTCATCAATAAATCAACCAATAACAAAGGCTAGAGGGGCTGTAAGAAAAATAACCCTTCTCCACTGTTAGTAGGAGTGCAGACTGGCATAACTTCTATGGAAAGCAATGTGGAGATTCCTTAAAAAACTGGAATTAGATGACTCATGCAAACTAGCTGTCCCTCTTCTAGGTATGTTCCCAGAAGAATACCAAAACATCTGAGATATGTGTGCACCCATGTTTATAGCAGAACAACTTGTCATTGCTAAATCTTGGAAACAACTAAATACCCATCAACTAAGGAATAGATAAAAAGCTGTGATCTTTATACAGTGGTGTACTACTCAGCTATGAAGAAAAATAAACTTGAGAGGTTTGTATGTAAATGGATGCAACTTAAGACTATACTCATTGTTAGGTATGAACCCATACAATCAATCAGAGCAGGCAATCTAACTGTAGAATATTTATTAGAGTAGAAACAAGCAAAGCAGGCTAGCTGTCTAGTGGACCAAGACTGCCCCAAGCTAAAGGGGTAGGGGATTATATAGATTTTTAGGGGAGGGTGATTGTAGGATGGAACAATTGGATTGCAGATGGAGTTCGTTTTTCTTCTTTGTGGTTTAGCTCTCTATATGGGGCCAAGGAGAAGTGAGCAATGTTTCCCAGGCACCCTGCCCCAAAGGAGTCTTTGGGGCAGGGTGCCTGGGAAACCTTGAGTACAGAATGAGGAGTCTTTGGGGCAGGATGCCTGGGAAACCTTGAGTCCTGACCTGTCACTCATAAATGACATAAATCAGACTCACATGTGTAAAACTCATATGGTCTTGCTGGTGGGGGAAACTGAAGAAGTAAATAACATCTAAAATGCACAATAGTTATAGTGAAACGGGAAGAAATTTTTCAAAAGGAAAACAGATCTAGGATTGGGGAAGGGGGAAAGGAATGGAGGAAAAATGCAAGTCAGTTACATTGCAAAAGTCTGAATTCATTGAAAGGAAAGGTGTATGCTAGTGTGAACTGGAGAATTTTTTTGCCCATGACTTATACTCTGAGCAACTGTTTGAAAGATAATGTCGTACAATGGATTAATAATAGTTATTCTATTATTTTGTTATGAAATTTTTGTTTTACTTTTTTTCCATAAAAAAACCAGTCAAACTAAGACAAATTGGCTTTGGTTATTTACAACTGGATAGGTCCCAAATGCTGGCGCTGTTATTGTTGGCGTGTAACTGGAATCTTCTGGCTTTTTGCCAGGCAACACTACTATCCAGGAGCCTGGAGATGCACTGTTGGGAGATTGCTAAGACTCATCGCTGTGCCCCAGGTGTGTGGCTCAGTTCTGAGAGCTCCACTCCCTTGCTCAAGGAATACGCAGACCCTGACCTCGACTAAAAGCTGACCACATTGCTTTCGCTAAGGTGTTTAGCAAAATTCCCACATGGAGCCTGTGGATTTCTAGCTGGAAGAAGCAAGTGAAGGAATGACTCTGAAGACTCCTAGCAAGTCCTCTAGCGCTCTCTGCAGTCCTGGAATGTGCGGATGAGCTCTTGTGTTCACCAGTGGTTAACAGTGAGAAGTCTTTTTTATTTTTTATTTTTATTTTTATTTTTATTTTTATTTTTTGTCTTTTTGAGACAGGGTCTCACTATGCAGTTCAGGCTGGCTTTAAGCTCACTTTGTACCTCAGGCTGGTCTCGAACTCACAACAATTCTCCTGCCTCAGCCTCCCGAGTGCTGGGATTACAGGCATGCGCCACCATGCCCGGCTGAGAAGTCTTTTTTAAATTTATATTTTCTATTTTATTTATTTACTCATTTTCCTTTTAAAATTTTTAGATTTAAAAAATAACAATGAATCAGTTTTAAAATAGGTTAGTAAGACAGTTAAATTAATTAATACATTGCATATTGTTGTCTTCCTCGTAATTATTCAGAGGACAAGATGCAGACATGATCTCTTGTCTACCCAATACTAGTACAGACGTTTCTTCTTATTGAACTAATAGAAGGTAGCTGTATATTTATCCTAACTACACACACACACACACACACACACACACACACACACACACACATTTTTGTTTTGTTTTGTCAGAGATGGGTGTACCATTGATGTTAGAGAAGCTGTATTTGGAAGTCTTTAAAGGACCTTTTCATACTTAACACCAGTTCAAATATTGTAGGTACTTGAATTCAGCAAAATATCCCAATATAGTCCAATAGTTATGGGTTATCCACAGAACTGGCAATTGTCAGAAGTTGTTGACTTCAGCCTTTTACAGCTCAGCCTTATACAGCTCAGTATATTAATATGCTATTACTTTTTATACCTCATGGTTATATATTTCTGCTGGATGGTTAAGACCAAGTTAAAGCAAGACCTATATAAGTAGCAATGTAACTTTTGTATCTAGCAAAGTCAGTCAAATACCTCCAGGATTTCTCTGAAACTATGTACAACTTGTAGATCTTTTGTCACTGTCAGCCATGTGGATGAGTCACGGCCATTGCTTTACCAATTTGCTTTCTGTGAAAGTCTGAGAGAATGTTTTCTCTCCATGTGACTCTCCTTAGGCACACTCTACATCATGATCACTTTCCTCTGTGGGCCCATAATCTTGATCAGAAAATTTGGGACACTACTGGGTTATAAGATGTCATGTCACAGCTGTGCTGGGAGATGGCTCAGTGGAATAAGTGCTTCCCTGGCAAGTGCAAGGGTCTGAGTTCAATCCTTGGTTCCACCAAAAAAAAAAAAAAAAAAAAAAGATGTCACAGAACAGGTTCTCTTGTGTCCTGAGTCCTCCCTGACTTGATGGGCTAAGACCAAAATATTGGCTATCCTTGTAGCCCCTCTTTTTCTCTAATTTTCAGCCTGAAAACTTTAGTTGTTAACCCTTCAGAAGAGAAACTTAATGATATTATCCTGTAACAGAGGCAGTTGGGCTTAATATCACTATCTGTCTGAATATCAAATGCCTTAGACATAACATGGAACTGGTATTTTCCAACAAACATAGATATTCTAAACTGTAAATCTCTGTAGAATGGGAAAAACAAATTGCACATTTTTACACAGAAATTTAAGTATCACATTGTAAACAACATTGTACCACAATAATCCTATGACATTTTCTTCTTGTCTCATCTTTTATTACCTTTTGTCTTTACAAAAATTTACTTTAAAGAGAGTATAGCAATAGTGGATATGACATTAGAAGCAGTACATATTTAGCAGAGCAAAATGATAGGTATTTCAAGAATGGTTTTGGCATTACACATTGCTGTCCTCAGTGTAGTTGCTTAGTTCACAGATAGAGTTAGTCAGGGTGAGAATTCTACCCACTAACTGCTAGTTTCAAAATCCTGATGGAGATTCTTAGGACCATTGCCTTAACCATCTTGTATATATAAATGCATGGTTTTGCCTTTGTCATTTTTCCGATCTTTTCTCCTTTCACTCCCTTCGTTGTTTAACCCTTAATTTCTGCTTTTCACTTAACTGTATTATACCTTTTGATTTTTATTTCTTGTTTTGAGTTCTTACACTAGGGAGAGTATATGATATTTACATACTTGGGTGTGGCTTATTTCACTTATGAAGTAGTAACATGTCTTGAAAGTAAAAATGTCCCTAACTTCTCGGAAAGGACAGCCTTTTGTCTTTTGGAAAGGTATTTCTTATAGCTTTGAATGTGTTTATGTCACAACACATAGAAAGTATGTGCCTGTTGCTATGGGTCACCAGGTGCTGGACCGATTCTCTGATGCCCCCCATACTGAGGGTGTGAACACAAGCACCTACGGTGGTTTCCATGGAAACCCGGCTAGTGACGCCATCTGTGCGGCCTGTGGGAGCTGTGAAAGCCAGGGCACTATCTCTGCATAAGTGGTGAGTTTATTTTCTGGTGCTGTAAGAAGCAGGAAAGGCGGAGGATGGCGAGCATTGTTCAGTGCCAGCTGGTGGCACTAAGAATGTAATTTAATGTCTGCTTTCTAAAAAATAGGAGGAAAATGAAAGATGAACGGTGTGTGTGTCAGGGGAGACTCAGATACCATCTGGGTCAGGTGGATGACAGGGAAATGACCTTGGGCAGCCTGCTGTGTCCTTGTCCCCAAGTCTGTTTCTGCTTCAACAGACGAAAGTCACATGCTCTTTGCTCTTTGCAGAGCTCTCCTCAGGACCAGATGTATGCGATACTGTCCCGAAAGCCTGCAGGGGCTCTAACCTGAGGGGTGTCGTGCTTTCCTTCCTCACCCTTGTTTCTGGGAAAGAGTTCAGTGCCAACAGAGCACTCGAGTTCACATGGCCTCAGGGTTTTGCGATAAATATGCCAAGTCAGTTATACGTTATCTCAGGTGATAATTCCTGAGCTGAAGAATGAGGCAGGCATAGGGAACAGGCTGTTTGTGATTCTAGGTGTCAAGGTTCAGGCCAGATGCCACATCCCTCAAAATCATCTCCCCTGAATTCCATCATGATGTGGAAATCATTGATGATATATATGGTCTGCTTCTCCTGTACCTTATTAATTGTTTTTTGGTACTAGAAATGGAACTCAAGACTTAGTACTTGCCAGGTGCTTGTGCAGATGAGCTATATCCAGGCCCTAAAATTCCTGAAGGCAGAAAATGTGTGTGTGTGTGTGTGTGTGTGTGTGTGTTTTATCCCTGGCTTCTAGAGTTCCTCCCACCATGAAAATGACAACTTGACCAAATGTGCAGATGGCTACCAACTGTCCCTTCCTGTCCCTGCTTTCTCCAAGGCATTTCTGCTTGACCTTGTTCCTTTTCTTTTTCTTGCCTGGACGTTGTGAGCCTCATGAAAAATGTGGTGCATCTGAATGCTCAGAATAATTGCCACAGTTTTTCTGCCGCAGAGGGCTGGCCAGGGTCACGCCAACCTGCAGACACTGCAGGTTACTTCTCTGCGCAGCACGCTTGGCCTACTTACTTTTCTCCTATGGTTCCTCTCGTGTTAAAGATGAAAGCGAGAAACCTGCTGACACCTCTGACCCCAGGGAAGGCAAGCTGAGGGCTACCGTGGGCGCATCTTCCCCTAGGCGAGCAGGTTCCTGTCACATTGTCTCTGGGTCAAGGTGGTGGGGAGGGTCAGTATTTGCACAGCATGGCCTCCTGGGTCCCCGATGGTGAGGGTGGCAGCTCCCATCATTCATGGCATTATCAGGATAGAGCAAAGTGGATTCTGGAAGGTAGATAATTCCCATAGGGTGGGCAGAACTGGAATTCAGCTTCCCTCAGGCTTTCCTAGTGATTTGGAGGAGGTCCATGGCTTTCAGAATGGAGCTGGAAGAGCAAGGCTCCCTGTTCCTGCATTGTGCTGTCAGTGTATGAGGAACCTTACTGTCAGCAGTCACCGCACCCAGGAGTCCCATCCCAGCTCTGGACATCACAGGCTGGAGGAGAGTATTCTAGTGGGGCCTTCCATGGGAGCCCAGATAGAGGGCGCCCCCCACACTGCCTCTGCTCACATGGTGGGCCTTCATGTAGGACATGATGGGAAGAGAAAGAGGAGCAAAAGGGAGGAACGACATGAAATCTGTCCAGCTTTCTATCTTTGGTTGGCTAAATTATCATCCTCTCCACATGCCCTGAGAGGTGCTTTAATAATGAAAACCTGGCTGTGAAAATGGAAACCCCAGTTCCATGGCCGGTCTTAGATGGGGGGGCAGGCAGCTCTGCAAGTGAGAACCTGGTGTTGGGGCCCCACGGAGGGCCTAAGGCAGGACCAGTGGGGCCTCAGTGGAGAAAGAACAAGGGACTTGAGGAAAGAGACTATACTTTCAGGCAGGTTCACCTTCTCCAGTGCTGCCAAACCTGTCATGTGAATACACCTTGCTCCTCGGTGCCTTCAAAAATTATCATCCTAATTGTACCTATTTGTGGGACACAGTGTGACCACTTGATGCTCGCACACAACAGGTGAAGATCGAAGCAGGGTAGAGTATAGCTCTGTCTCCTTACGACATTTAGTGCCTCCAGCAAAGGCCAAGCCTTCGCTCCGCAGTGCAGCGCCGCAGCTGCTCCTAATTAATGAAGAAGCATTTCCAGCATAGTCATTCGACAGGTTGGATTCCTGAGTGGTCCCCTCCTGTATGCTTGTTTCTTCTGCTAGATTCTGAGCACCATGCTGGCCCTGCACACACCAGGCACCATCTGACCTGGGGACTTCTGGGCGCGCTGGTCCCCCTCCTAGAAGTGCAGTTCCTCCAGGTATCTGTAGAACTTGATTTCTTTTGGCTGGCTCGGGCTGCCTTAAGAACGGTTCTGATAATGCAGGTGGAGGTGAGGAGGGAACGTGCAGTGTCCTGCATCTGACCATTTGCAAGAGCAGGCGCTTAAACAACTGAGCTCAGGCGCCCTGTATTACTTGATCTCTCGATTCCTCTAAATCCTTGCTCACACCTCGCCTTTTTTTTGAGATCTTCCTGGATCCTCCAGTTGAGAATAGCAGACAAGCTTCCTAGCAACCTTTCTGCTGTACTTTTCTTACAACCATGATATCTTCTGTGATCCCTTCGTGGTTTAGTTTGTGTCCCCGCACAGCTCGGGAGGGAGGGTTTGCTGTGAGAACAGTGCTTCCAGCAGTTGATAATAAGTACCCAGGAAATGCTCAGGGAATGAGCGACAGATGCCCTAGCAAGTCCTGCTTGTTAGGCAGGCGCTCACCACAGCTCCCGGCGCCTGACACATACTTAATATTTATGGAATGAGACTTTGTTTCCGTCCTGCACATCATTTCCAGTTATTCCTGGTCATCTACTAGGACTTCCTGTGGGGTCGAGACGCCTCCCTCCCTCCGGAGCTTGGAGCTGTTCAGACTGCAGCCCTTCAGTGACCAGGCCGCCCCACCCCTATAGATTCTGAGGCCTTATTAGCTCCCCAGGGAACATATTGCCTGGAGCAAACAATGCTAAGTTCCTGTCTGTCCCTTTATGAAAAACAAACCACTGCTGTTGCCTGTGCCAAGACTGATTCTCCAGTGGCCTGGAAGAGACCCAGGGAGAGCGGCTCCCTGCTGCTTCCTGATTTTCCAGTTCAGGCGGTAAATGAGTATTTGTTGACTGAAGGGGCCGGGTATCATTACCAGTGCCAAGGAGAGATTAGGATGTGTTCCTTGATCTTCTCTGGAGGCTGGGGGAGAGTTCCCTGCCTCCTGGGGCCTCTGCGGGTACAGAGAGCCACTTCATCTGAAGATCTGACATTGACAGCGTAGTGACCTTTCTGGAGTTTCAGGGTCTCACACAGATGTGGTGTCGCTTATTCAGCACAGGAGAACCATAAAGTGCCACCCAGATGGCTCTATATTTAAAAATTGCTTCTCTGAAATCTTCCGACTGTCGACAAGAGGCAGAAATAGTGGGTGACCGGCGCGCCGCCTTCAACTAAGCAGGTGGTGGGTGCTGCTGGCTTCATTCATCTGAACAAGTGGGCAAGCTGGAGGGCGCGGAGCGCGCAGCCTCGGGCTCTCGGGTGGGCTCCCTAGAGCCGCACGGATGCCCGCGCCGCGTGCTCTCAGGACACCGCCCCGGCAGCCTTGACAAGGCGGGGGCAGTCGTGCCGTTGCTTCTCTGGCTTTCTGCCTTGCCAATATGTAATCTGCAGATTATAACAGATGTCCATACTCACGTAAATATGCATCATTTTACTTTGGTTTTCTAGTGTTTCTCAGAGGTTGAGGCCTCCAGAAGAAGGTCACATCGTCCCTGTGAGAAGCTGTGGACGCGATGCGGTGGGGGATCCTTCAATCTCCCACCCGCCATGGTGCCCAGAGCCGTGGCGGGGACATCACCGATTATGGAGACGTCGACTTCTCTTAACTTCTCATTTCATTATCGTTGTTAACTGTATTTTTAAAAGAAAGAATAAGCACTCAATTTTGATAAAAATCAGAATTGAGTGCTTATTCTTTGGGGCATATAAAACAAATACATAATATGACTTTAATAGTATATGTTCAAGTTATAATACATAATAGGACTTTCTCTTCGAATATGTAAGAAAAGCACCATAACAGGTATTTTTATATCCCTTTTTTGTTTAGGTTTGTCAAAGATGGGTATTCTGTTGCCATTTAAATACTGTAGGTGCATGAATTCAGCAAAATAATCCAACATAGTCCATAATAGTAGTGGGTTATCTATAGGACTGTCAGTGTCAGAAGTTGTGGACTTGAGCCTTTCACAGCTCAACATATTAACATGGCTTTACTTTTTATCCCTTATTTTTATACTTTTCTTCTTGATGGTTAAGATGAAGATAAAGCAAGACCTATATAACAAGAAATGTAACTTTTGTAATAAATATTTTAAAACGAGTGTCTATTTTATTTTTATTTTCTTATTTATTTATATTTATTAATTTATTTTGTGGCCCCTTGAGCCTGCCCTGGGGGCAGAGCTGGCATGGCATGTGGTGCTGGGGGTTGAATTGTTGTCCTTGTGCTTGCCTAAGTTTGCCTAGCTGGCACTTTAGACTGCTGAGCTATCTCACTGGCCCCATAATAGATATTTCAATCTTTGCATCCTTGGACTAAGTCATAGGACTTTTTTGTATTTATTTATTTTATATTTTATTGAAGAAGAAATAGCAATGAGACAGTTTCAAATGGAATTAGCAGGACAGATTCAACAATTAATACATTGTGCATTATTTTCGTAGTGGCTTTTTGTTGTACAAGGTGCATACATGATACTCTGTCTACAAACACTATTAGAGCAGATGCCTCTAATCAATGAATTAAGAGAATGTAGCCGTACACCTATCTTTTTTTTTAAGCTGAATTATAGTACAGATTCAATAATTAACACATTTTACATTGTTATCTTCCTAGTGGTTATCCATAGTACAAGAAACAGACAGGATATCCTGTCCAAACACTATTAGTATAAATCGTTCTTCTCACAGAATTATGCAAAATACTGCATATTAATCCTAACTGTACTGTTTATACAAACACAGAATGGTTCTTCCTTTGTATCTCCCTTTTTTGTTGTTTAGTCAAAGATGGGTATTCTATTGTCATTCAATTATTATAGGTGCTTGAATTCAGCAAATCAATCCAACACAGTCTGGATTATAATAATAGTGGATTATCTCAAGAAGTTGTTGACTAGAGCCATTTACAGCTCAGCTTATTATTATGGCCATGGTTTTTTTTTCCATTTATTTTTATTTTATTAAAATACAAATGTCAATCAGACAGTTTCAAGACACCTTAACCATACAGAGTTGATGAATTAATACATTGCAAACTGTTTTCATAACGTTTTGGTACTGTACAAGGTGAATACATGAAATTATATTTACAGGTTTTTTTATAGCTGAATTATATCAAAGATTCAATAATTATTTACCTAGTGGATGACCATAGCACTAAAAGCCGACATAATATCCTGTCCAACCACCATTAGTGCAGATCTTGCCTCTCAT
>PVKA01052791.1:0-11535 GCA_004027165.1 Ctenomys sociabilis
GTTTTGGGTGACCCTGAGAAAAAGACCCTTTTACCCAGATGTGCACCAGTTTTGTGCAAATTTGTGAGCCCCCGTTCTTGCCGTTGTAGATAGAGAGTGAAATCATGGATGCTCAGGAGGAGCGCGAGACGCGCCTCTTCCCAGCGCCGGATGAGAAGTGCCGCATTCTGTGTCACGCCTTAACGTGTGAGTTCCTCGTCTACGGCACGGATGTACGTATCGCCTTGCGCTGCAGGCCATGGGAGCTGCCACGTTCTGCTGTGTCTTGGTGACATTTCCTTCCGTTACCTTGTTTTCTGTTACTGTCCCTAATACCAGCAGCCAGCGGTGTGCATAGCCTCCTCGGGCCTTTGCCTGCCCCACTGCCAAGCACTGCCCAGCTAGATCTGGACCTGTCTGAAAGCAGTGAATGAGCTGGAGCAGTCAGATGATTTTGCCTTACTGTCTCCCACCCCTCAGTTTATTGTCCCTTGTTGCCTAATTCCAATGTCTTAAAAATAGTTTTCTTGGATTTTTAAAATTTTTATTTTTACCGGTACATGTTCGCGGTGTGTGATGATCGCATTCCTTGGCAGGAGCCGGTGCACACACATAGCGCGTCTTAATTCCTCCTGCCGCCCACTCTCGTCCACTGCCGCCTCCTTGCCTCCAGCTCAGGGTCTCCTTTACATTTGCAAGATTTGTCTCCTGCGTTGCCTGCATTTTGTCTATTAAAGCAGAAGGGCTGGCCAGATAACGCAGTGGACTGAAGAGCCTGCTTAGGCAGACGGTGCCTAAGGCCCAGCCCCCAGCACGCCTGCCAGCCCCACCCCAGGGTGTGCTGAGAAGCTGATTGAGACTGGGCATGGCGGCGTACACCTGCAATCTCAGTGCTCGGGAGCAGAGAACAGGAGAATCACTGAGTCCTATCTGTATAGCAAGACCCTGCACACCCTGTACACCCTGTACCGAATATATTTTTTAAAAAAGTAGAAATTCTGCTTGGGTGAGAAAGTAAATCCAGTGTCTTATTTCAGCTTGGCCCGAATTCAAGTCCAGGATGCCATTAGGGAACTTTTAGATGCAATTTTGGATCTTGAGATTCCTGCAGATTCACAGGAAGTTATGAGAAGCTCTAGAAAGAGCCTGCACCCGTCACCGGGTCGCTGCTGGAGTTCAGTGCTAGCACGTATCACGGCCCATCACGGTGCCACCAGAGTCCTTCTTGCTGCCGTTTTCAGCCACATCTACTTTTCTCCTGCCCCCACCATCCTCAACCCCTCGCTACAATCTCCCCTTCATTTCAGCAGTTTTGCCATTTTGGTAACGTCATGCATATAAAGAAAGCCTATAATATGCGCCCTCTTTTGGGTTGGCCGTTGGCCCTGAGCATGTTTCTCTGAGCTGCAGGTGTGTCTCACATCTGTCCCCTGATTGCTGATTGCCATCAGCGTCCCAGCATCCAGGCACCGCATTTAGTCTCCATTTCCCCACAAGGAGAACTCCTAACTTCTCAGTAAAGTTGCTTTTGTAGGTGATGAAACGTTTTTAAATGGTGATCAAGTGTTGAACAACTTTGTAAACGCACTAAAAACCATAGCATTGCAGGCAGCCCATTCAGGACCCTGCCTGTCTCTCCAGAGCTGTTTTTATTCTCTATTCCTTTTCCCCAATAAATCTTCCTACTCTTACAAAAAACAGAAAAAGAGGGCTGGTGAGATAGCTCAGCAGACTAAGCACCGACTTTGGCAAGCGCAGGGACCAGGATTTGATACCTGGTCTCACATGCTACATGGCCCTCGGGGAGGCTGAGGACAGGAGGATCACTCTGAGTCTGAGCTGTGTAGTGACACCCTGCACTAAGTACATAAATGAAAAAAAATAGAGTTACATACTTTAAGAGGGTGAATTGCATGATATGTAAATGATAACTATGAGGCCGTTATTTAAAAAATAAAACAGGCACCTTAAACAAACAAACAAAAAAAAAAAAACAGGAGAAAGATTCTGTGGATCTTGTGTTTCCAGCTTCTCTGTTCTGTGCCACCAAACTGTCTGGCTGTCCCTCATCCTGCCTCACATACTCGGATTGCCATTACCATAAAAAGAGGAAAGCTTTCAAATTGGCCAGAAGGATTCCCCTCTTAATTCTTTATTTTAAAAATTGTTTTAGCTTTCCTGCTTCCTTATCCCTCCTTTATATATTTTTAGAAAGATCTTGCTTGTATCTTGCCCTCCCAAAAAAGCTTACAATCTTGTTTGCGGAGAGATAATGGTAAATGTGCACCAGCTGGGGAGAATTAACATGCTCACCACAGCTGGGCTGCCCACCCTTGAGCATGGTGCACCTCTCCAGTTACTTAGATCCTTGATTTCTTTCACTGGTGTTTTGTAGCTTTCAATGTGACAATCCTGTGTGTGTTTTGTTAAATTTCTACACAGCTATTTCACTTTTAAGAGATTATAAATTTATAGGTCAAGTAGTCCTTATCTGAAAGACTTGGGACCGGAAAGAGATTTAGGGGTTTGAGGACCCCTAGATCTTGTTGAATTTCTCTAACCTGAACATCTGAAATCCAAAGTGGTCACAAATGTGAAAGTTCTTTAGTGTCATGTTGACCATCAAAAAGTTCAGATTTCAGAATTTTTAGATACTTATGTTACAGATAACACAGTCTGTATTGTGATTTTATTTTTGGTATGTCTTTTTATAGACACACAATTCTATCAAGTGGTCTTTTTTTTAAAATTTATCTTCTAATTCATTAACACCAAAAAAAAAAAGATTTACAATAACCTTTTATTGGAAAGTTTCTCTAAAACAGTGAAAATAATACTAGAGAATAGGAAATTGTAGATTATTTATTTCATATCACTAAAAATAAGAATTTAATGGGCTGAATCACTTATATATTTCTCCTTTTATTGACTTTCATAAATGTGTACCTACCACATGTTTTAAATATCATTCTGAGACTCTCAACCAATTCTGGGCCAGGGAGATGGCTCAGTAGAATAAGCGCTTCCCTGGAAAGCACAAGGGCCTGAGTTCAGTCCCTGGTTCCACCAAAAAAAACATAAGCATGCTTCTGTAAAAGTGAGACATCTTATTAACCTTAAGTGTTGAAAATCTTAATTTTCTTGGCCACCTCTTATATTGGCATGACTGGGTTCTGTTTTTAGACTGGTGTCATCCAGTATTTCTATATTGAAGACTGGCAGTTTGTTAATGATTATCGACATCCTGTCAGCGTGAAAAAGATTTTTCCTGATGCAAATGGGACCAGATTAGTTTTCATTGATGAAAAAAGTGATGGATTTGTCTACTATCCTGTAAGTATGAAAAAATTTTAAATGTTTGCTTTTCATAAATGCAGTATAAGAAAACAAATGTTTTTAGTGTATACCCTACATACAGTTTTCTCTTAAATAGTGCCAGAGGTTTGCCATCACCTCTGTAATACCATTTTTGCACCAAATGTTCATGAGTACATATATCAAGAAAACTTCATTCTGTGATTTTTTTTCACTATATCAGCCCCAGTTTGGGGGGGGGGTGTTTGTTTGTTTGTTTGTTTGTTTTTGAGACAGTCTCATTCTGTAGTACAGGCTGTCCTTGAACTCACTTGGTAGCCCAGGCTGACCTTGAACTCCCAGTGGTCCTTCTGCCTCAGCCTGCCAGTGCTGGGATTACAGGCCTGCACCAGCATGCCCAGCTCTGAGAAAGATCACTACTGGGAAAAAATAGTTATGATATTTGACACTTCTGCTCCACTTGTCATACACTGTGTAGTACCATGTCCCAGCCCCACTTTCCTGGCCAGGAACGTGCTCCCCAGTGCTGGCCAATGTGCAGGGTCCCACTCCTTTCCACACACCACAAATGTGACTAGAACCATTGTGAAAGTCAGTATCTCCTGTGTAAACACCCTTAACTTTTCTTTTTTTTTTTTTTTTTTTGGCAGAACCAGGCATTGAACTCAGACCCTTGCGCTTACCAGGGAAGCAAATTATTCCACTGAGCCATCTCCCTGGCCCCTTAACATTTTAAAATATGTACTTAGTTAAAGGAATTGTTGGCTTTTACTACATCTTTTACTACAGTTAGACTTTTCATTTGTTGCTCTATCCAAAAGTGGCTTGTCATGTGCAAGTCACAAGCCACACAGCCACAGCAGCGCTGGGTCCTGTCCTCTGCGGTTTTTCCTTAGTGTCCTCTCCACAAAGACAGCTCTCTCTATGACACTGTCTTTAAAATGACCCTTTCTTTGAAAGGAACACTGGATTCCTCTCTCCTCCCCTTTTCCTTTCTTCTTTCCTCTTTGTCTGCTCTTTATCCCCAACCCCCATCCTCCCTGTTCCCTCCCTTTGGTTTCTTTCTGTAAAAACCATTAATGGGCATCCCTGGGAGGGCCTGGATGGTTTGGTACAACTTCCCACCACACTAGTGCTCTCAGCACTGGTCCTCTCTGCTCAGATAACTGGAGGATGAACACCCTGCAGGCGTGAGACTAGAGGGCCGTGTGCGCTGCACTCCCTCTGAGTGTGCAAAGCCTTTGGCACAAATGCCCTTTGGAGCTGCCTTTCCTCCCACTGGCTGGTCCAGCACCAGTGGCAGCTGCCACCCAGCTGGCACCTGCAGAAGAAGGGAGGTCCAGGGAGAGTTGCACAGGAGGCAGGAGTAGGCTAGGACTGGCAGGGAAGGAGCAGGAGTGAGAGCCACCCTAGGAGCAGAGCTCTGTCCTTCCTCCTGTCATGGCTGTTGCCTGCTTATATCTGTAGCGAGCTCTTACTTGGTCGCAGTCTCAAACCCTACCTTTCTAAACTAGAGATAGTTCCAGGACCTGCCAGGTGGGGTTGTAGGAGGGAAACAACGGGATGATGCACTTAAGCCTGTAGAAGAGCCTCTGCCGCAGAGCAAGAGCTCTGCTAGTGGTTACCCTTCAAAAGCCCCGAGAGCCTCTGTCAACAGAGCACACAGCTGAGGGCAGCACCACGCAGTAGTGAGGACTAGGCTGCCTGGGTTCAAATCCTGACTGAGTTGGGCATATTTCTCTTGCCTTGGTTTATTTATCGAAAAAAATGGAATTAATTAGTTGTACTTACCCTACAGAGTGTAAAGTTATAATTAAATAAGGTTTTATGTGTATATATGTGTTATGTTTAATGCTTTAGAAGCCTCCTTCTACAATTAAAAATAAGTGAACCAGATAGGCAGTTTAAAATTTTGTATAAGCCATGTATATGTCTTTTTTGAGAGAGGGTTTCACTGTGCAGCTCAGGCTGGCCTTGAACTAATTTTGTAGTCCACATTGGCCTCAAACTCAAAGTATTCCTCCTGCCTCAGCCTCCTGAGTGCTAGGATTACAGGTGTACACCATCATGCCAGGCTCTACAAGTTATGTTTTAAAGGACAAAAAACAAAGTTAATTTTATTTTTTATTGATTGATTGATTTTTCTGTATTTTAGGGAAGGGTCTACAGGTTGTTCAGGGTCTCACTACTAGATCGGACTCATAGTGGTTCTCCTGTTTACAGCCTCCTCAGTGCTGGGATTACAGGTGTGCGCCACCATGCCCAGTCTCAATTGCCATCTCAGTGCGCCCCGGGGGGCAGGGCCAGCACAGCAGCTCTGGGAATCCCAACCCCTGCGCCTGCTTGCAGGCACTTTAATCCATTGAGCTATTTGGCTGACCCTAATTGTAATATATTTAATTTAACCCAATATTATTTCAAAATTGGCTAAATTTAAAAATTATTAATGATATGCTTTACATTTCTTTTTGTGATTTACTGTATGTTTTAATTCAGTCTCAAGATCAGGCATATTTCAGTGCTGAGTGGCTATAGGTGGACTTTATAATAACAACTACCATATTGGACAATGCAGCGCTGTATATTGTTATTGTTTGTGGGAATTTTATATTTCACTCTTACTTTGAGAGAAAGGCAGAGCAAAATGAATGTGCATAATTTTCAGTTCTCCACGTAGGGTGATTAATCCTATTGGCTTAAATTCATAGGAGTTATGTGAATCGATTCTTTAAATAGGTTATATCACTATAATAGTAAATTTATGTTTGTAATTCTTTGCAGCTAAGTTTTTTGAAATAAAGCATTCCCATGATAATTACTTAAATTGCAAATCATAGCTGAATTTCTGTTCCTGTAGACTCAGTGTTATCAAAGTATTTCCAAGCACAGATGTGGTCATAATTTGAATTTCTGTTGTCTTGAGCAGCTTCAACTTCTTGTTCTTTCCCTGAAGCCATTGTGTTAAGCCTTGTAGCTTTTCATATCAGTTTACTGAATTTTAGATCCTACCCTTGACCTGCCTACTAGCTGGTTTTCTTTTCAAGCCAGTGTAGTTCAGAACAGGAAGAGAAACTTCCCTCTTGCTGCAGTTGGGACAGTTCCGCTAATCCTATTTTCTAGGTTAATGATGCAACCTATGAGATTCCTGATTTTTCACCAACCATTAAAGGCGTTCTTTGGGAAAACTGGCCGCTGGATAAAGGCGTGTTCATTGCTTACGACGATGATAAGGTGTACACTTACGTCTTTCACAAAGACACTATACAAGGTACTGACCCACATCTGCATACATTGATAAATGAATCTCCACGGCATTGACGTTCCAGCCTTCCTTTCTGCTCCTCCTGCAGCGTGATGGGTTTCAGCCTCACGGTGTCTTTCCTATTACTGTAGGATCAAAGGTGATCTGGGCTGGTGGCACCAAACTTCCCTTCGCTCATAAGCCTTTGCTTCTGTACAATGGGGAGCTGACCTGCCAGACACAGAGTGGAAAAACAAACACCGTCTACCTCAGCACCCACAGCTTCCTCAGCAGTTCAAAGGACTCGAGGCCTGAGGAACTGCAGCAAATGTTGGCGCAGGCGCTGATGCTCCAGAGGTGGGTCAGAGGGGCTTGCTCAGGAGCCCCTCCCTTGCTGTTGCGGTGTTCCAGGTACAGTCCTGTTCATTGTAGGCAGATAACCACGCTTACCTTGTTTCACAGAGCTGTGTGAGCATCAGGTAACATAACGGATATAAAAATGTACATAAATTCCATAGGAACTGCTGCTGGCAGATGTTCTCATTATGAGAAAAGCTTTATTACAAGAAAAGCCCTTCACAGCCCAGCACTCAGGAGGCTGAGGCAGGAAGATTGCCATGAGTTCGAGGCCAGCCTGGGCTACATAGTGAGTTCAAGGCCAGCCTTCACTAGACAGTGAGACCCTCTCTCAAAAAAAAAAAAAGGCCCTTCAGAATAAAAAAGTTTCTAAGCACTCGAATAGTCCAGTTGTGAAACTCAAATAAGCCTAATTATTTTGACATCATTTTGATTTTATCATGTGAGGTTTCATTTTGCTGTGCTTGAGATTACCTTTTCCTGATTTTTTTCTTACCTCTTGGAGCCACTGAATTCCTCTGTGGCCCTGATTCTACTAATTGTGTCTTAAACGGAGCTGATCCTTGAGTCCAAGAGCTCCTCCTCTGGTCACTCTTCCTGCCTGAGTCTCTGCTACTTCCATGGCTTGGCCACCATCCATAGAGCTCAGTTCCAAAAACAAGTAAATGAACAAAACTGTCTTGGGCTTAGCCTTGTGTTCACAATCACCCCCCACACTCATGTGCTTGGAAGCCCATGCACTCCATCCTCATCGACTCCAAACTCCTGACCCCTGCTTCCACACCCCCAGGCCCTGTCCTGTCCTCCCTCATCCTGACTCAGAGCCTCAGCGGGCACAATATAAAATGTCACCGCATCTAGCCACTATTTCTTTGGCCCTTAATGGCCTTGTGGCAATCTATTCTATACACATTCTGGAAAGGTAGCTCTGATACTCTTAATCCGTGGCTCAGGATCTTTCAGTGACTGCCTCCAAGAGAAAAATCTAAGGCCCTCAGCCTCGCAGCTGCCACTCAACTGCGCCCACTGGACCACCCACCCAGATATCGGTGGTGTTCCTAATTCTTCCTGTAGTGCCCCTTCCATCCCTGCAGGTGCTGACTGTGCCCCCTTCGCCCACTAGAGGGCCATCTCCCCCTCCAGGAAGCACTCCCTGACCTGCTGCCATTGCAGCCCAGGCAGGTTTGCGATCCATGGGTTACCTCAGAGCAAAGATGAGGTACTTTGCCTCTCATTGCTAAGAGACCTGAGCTAGTCTTTGATGGCATAATCCATAAAGTTACAGTGCTGTATTTGGAGCAGTAACCAAACCCTGAATGGAAAGGGTTGACAGGATGACCTAAGGGTATATAGAAAGCACTCGGCGCAGAGGTTCACAGGCGGTGAGCCCCTGGTGACCTCGGTCACACTGAGTGGGAGCGGCTTACCTGCCTCTGCCAGAGGACAGTGACTGTGCCTGACAGGTAGCACATACACACGTAAATGTGTGCGAGGTGGGTCGGAGCAGGTGCGTGGTGGGCAACAGTGATGGGGTGTGGGCACTGAGGCAGAGGAAAAGGTTAACTGGTGGCACTGTGCTCACCCTTTAAATAGAGGCCATTTGATTTGTCTGTTCTGGTCAGATGGACTATTTTGGATTTTAAGGGACACTGGGTCACTGTCACAATGCAAACAGCCTTGTTTGCCCTCAGCCCACATTTACACAACCAGGCAGCGATAGGATTTGTCCTATGGATTAAATCTGCTGACCTGTTTTAAATACCTAAATTTATAACTATAGGTGTATCTTTACCAATCTTATTAGATTAAGTGAGAATAAAGATGATTTTTATGTGTATATGAAATGCAACAAAAATATAGAGTGACTTGTTTGTTAAGGGAGTGATTTATAGAGTAAATTCAGATTCATAAAGTTCAAGAAAAACACGAGTACCTTAAAAGAAGATGCATCCTTTTCATATTGTGCAAGTAACAGGGGCTGCAAGGTGCTCTCTAGAGTGTGTAGTGTGATGGAGATTAGATGTGATCTAGAAGTCGCCTACGTGGCCAGGAGCACTCTCCACTAAGGCGAAGCCCCCCTGTCAGGTTTACAGATGCCTGGGACATCTGCAAGCTTCTGGACAGCCCCCCCAGCTGGGATGAGCTGGCCCGGAGCTGCCTGCACCACATGGAGGTGGACCTTGCCATCCTCGTGTACCGGAGAGTCAGAAATGCTGGCATGGTGATGTCCTTGGAGCAAATAAAGGTACCTAGCTCCTCTTTCAAATTGTTTAAATACTATTTCTTCAAGCATTCTAAATTTCTTCAGTTAATCTTACCTAACATCAATAGGTAAATAGATTGTTACCACTTCCTACTGAGTGGTCTTTTAAAAAACAAAAAAACAGTTGTGTTTCTTCTTCTCATCAAACTGCTTTTCCCTGCAGGGCATCGAGGACTACCATCTCTTGGCCGGACATCTTGCCATGTTTATGAATGACTTCAACCTGGCCCAGGACCTGTACCTCGCATCCAGCTGCCCTATGGCTGCCCTGGAGGTATGGTGGTAGATAAGGAGCACAGCCCTCGCCTATAATCCCAGCAGCCCAGGAGGCTGAGGCAACAGGATCGCAAGTTCAAGCCCAGCCTGGGAGCTTAGTGGGTTAGTGAGACCCTATCTCAAAAAAGGGCTGGGGCTGTATCTCAGTGTGAAGGCCCTGGGTTCAACTCCCTAATGCTGCACCCCACCCCTAAAAAACCAGGGAAGAAGCAGAACTCCCCCCACACCCAGAGATAGTTAAAACTTCTCAGCACCCAATGCTGCATTCCTTCCCTTCCTAAAATGTAAATGTAAGGGGCTGGGGAGATGGCTCAGTAGAATAAACACTTGCCTGGCAAGCACAAGGATTTGAGTTCAATCCCTGGTTCTAAAAATATAAAATAAAACAAAACCTAAACATTTCAACCACAAGAATCCCTGAGTACTCATTAACTTAAAAAATATTATCATTCTGCATTCAGTGAAGGCATAGAAGGGTGTTATTGTTAGCATTGCTAAATAATTTAAAGTGTAAATGTGTCCAAAGGGAACAGATTATATAACTTATAACTGTGTAGCAGGAGTGTCACTACCATTTGGAGTGTTCTCATGTGCCCGTTATTTTCTGAGCACTGGTCCTGTATGAACTCATTCAGCTCTCCTAAGAGTCCTGTAAGATAATACTGCTGTTTTCTGTTTTCCAGTCAGGAAAACCTAGGCCCGTCTATCTTTTTTTCCTTGAATGCAATTCTCATGCATATTAAGACTTGAGAGTAAGCAGGCATGGTGGCACACAGCTATAATCCCAGCAGTCCAGAGACTGAAGTGGAAGGATCACTGTGAATTCAAGACCAGCCTGGGCTGCTTAGTGAGCTCAGGGCCAGCCAGAACTACATAGTGAGACCCTGCCTCAAAAAACAAACAACAACAAAAAAGAACCAAGTTGAGAGTTACAGGACAGCAACCAGGACTGGACAAAGGACAAATACAAGGGCAGTGAGACAGGCGATGTCACGTAGCAGTTAAGGGCACAGATGAGCAGGACACATCTGGTCCAGATCGCAGCCCTGAGTCACCTTGACGTGCCCTTTAACCTTTCTTAGCCCTCAGTCCCACTGTAAAGGTAGATGGCTGAATCCAGCCCACAGGACAGCTATAAAACATAAAACACTAGATCTTTCAGCACAGTGCGTGCTAAGTAGGAACAAAAACAATTATTGTAATTAGTATTAAAGTTATTCCACCCAAACAAGTATTCCTACAACTGTATAAAATGCGGTATTTAAAAAAAAAAACACTTGTAGCGGATTTTGTGATTTTTCTTTCTCAAGTTATTGTGCAGCAAATTTTCATTTTCTTTTTTATTTTTTTTTTGTTTTTTTCAATTCTGGAGATCAAACCCAGAGCCTCACACACACTAGGCAAGCCTGTCCCATGGAGCCATGCCGCCACCCTGACTCACATCTATAGCCATTTTCATTTTTGTTTTTAGGTTCGTTAACTTTAGGGAAAAGTTAGCCAAGTGTACAGTATTCTTTGAGATAGCTGCACGCCCCGAGGGATTCTGAGGACTTGAGTTGGTGCCCACTGCCGTAGGGCTGTCACTGTGAGGGTAAAGGCAGCAATGGCACTGTGGCTTTTCTGCATGTGCCTGGGGGCCACTCATTTTGTAAGATGTGAGGCAACGGCTTTGAGAATGGAGAGGGCGAGCACACTCTGAGGGGACATGACTGGATGCGGGGCAGAGCAGGGCCCCGCTGCCTGCCCTGTCACCTCGCAGCTGTGACCTCAGTGACTGTGGTGGTGAGCCTCTTTTCCTCAGTGTTTGGATCTCTAAAATGGGTACCAGCAGAGGTCATTACAAAAGGGTAGCTGTAAAAAGTGAAATAAGCCTGCTCTTGTTCAGTGCCTGGCAAAGAGCAGCACTTCAAAAATTATGGCCATCGTTAACTCTTTAAAAGTACATCAGGCTCTGATCATCACTGCTGTCAAGATGGTGCTGCAGAAAGACAAGAAGCCTAAGAGGTCAGCCTGGAAATTTAATTTGGACCTTACCCATCCAGTAGAAGATGGAATTTTTTTTTTTTTTTTTTTTTTTTTTTTTTTTTTTTTTTTTTTTTTTTTT
>PVKA01052792.1:0-11534 GCA_004027165.1 Ctenomys sociabilis
TTGGGCCTTGTTTGCACTTTTCTTTTCTCACACCAGAGAAACAATGGGATGTTTACACAAATGTATCTGACTTATTTCACTTAAGAGGATGGCCTTGAGGTACATCTTTTAGTTAGAAATGTCTTAAGCTCATCCTTTGTTATAGCTGAGTAGTACTCTATTGTATAACAGCTATATTTTCTTCCATTTATCAGTTGATGGGCATTTTGGTTGTTTCTAATATTTAACTATTATAAGCTTTGCTGCTATTAGCACTAAGAAAACAATATGCAATGTATTAATTATTAAATCTGTCCTACTAATTTGATTTGAAACTGTCTCATTGCTATTTGTTCTTCAGTAAAATTAGGGGAAAAAATAAATTTATGTTACTTTTAGCCACCCAAGAAAAAATTATGTATTTATTTGATACAGGGTCTTAGTATGCAGTTCAGACTCATAATGCTCCATCTGTCTCAGGCTCCTTAGTGCTGCGATTATAGGCCTGCACCACAACTCCTGGTTTCAGGGCCTGCATTGCACACCAGGGATTCCAGGGCTGGCTTGGCATGCGGTGCCATAGTTTGACCTTGTGTTTTTGCAGTTGCCAGGCAGGTGCTTATGCCGCTATCTCCTCATCTCTTATTTGACATTTTTACTTTATCTAAGAACTGTGTATTTATTTCAATGTCCATTTTTTGAATTGGGTCTTTAAATTTAGGGGCTCTGATTTTTTGAGTTATTTATATATTCTACAATTTTTTTCAAAAAATTGTGAGTTGTCTCTTCACTATATTGGTGGTTTCTCTTGCTGTTGAAAAATTGTTAATTTTTTTTTTTTTTGTGTGTGTGATAGCTCCTGTGTGATTTGGGTTTTGTTCATAAAGTCTTTGCATATACCAATATCATTAAGTTTTACCTATTCTATCTTCCAGCTGCTTTAATGTTTTTCCTTTAATATTTAGATCTCTGATCTATTTTGATTTTAGTTTAGTGCGTGGTGAAAGAGCAGCAGATTTGTGGTACAATTTCAAGTCAGGGATTATGGTGCCCCCCGTCTTGCCTTTATTGCCCAGAATTGCTTTTACTATTCTAGGTTTCTTCTGGTTCCAAATCAATTTTAGGATTGCTTCTCTAATTTTATGAGATATACTATTGGAATTTTGATTGAGATTGCATTAAATCTATATAACAGTTTTGACTGTTTTCACTATATTGGTTCTTCCTACTCAGGAGTGAAGGATATCTTTCTACTTTCTGACATCCAATTCAATCACTTTTTTCAGAGTACTGTAATTTTTAGTGTAGATGTTTTTTACTTCCTTCATTGAGTGATTTATAGGTATTTTATATTTTTGAATGCTATTGTGAAAGGTGTTGTTTCCCTAATTTCTCTTTCAATGAGTATTATTTTTGTACAGGAAGGCTATTGGTTTTTGTGTGTTGACTTCATATCCAGCTATGTTGAATTTGGTTATTAAATCTAGAAGTATCGTGGAGTTTTTGGTGTCTTCTATGTGGAGTGTCATGCCTTCCACAAATAATGATAATTTAATGTTTTTCTTATCCTTATTCCTCATTTCTTGTGTCTCTCTTTTGTCTAATTGCTCTGGCTAAGGTTTCCAGATCTATATTGTATAAGAGTGGTGATAGTGGACATCTTCGTCTTGTTTTTGAGTGAAAGCTTTCAGTCTGTGTCTATTTAGTATGATATGGCTGTTGGTTTGTCATAGAAGGCTCAGACTGAGATGAAGATCATCTGCTCCGATTTTCTAGTTTTTATATTATGAAAGGGTGTTGGACTTTGTCAAATGCTTTTTTCTTTTTTTGTAGCAGGGATCAAACTCAGGACTTAGCACTTGCCAGGCAGACACTAAACTATGCCATGTCAAACACTTTTTCTGCATTAGTTGTAATGGTCACAGGGCTTTTGTCTGGATTGATGTTCATGAATTTCCTTAGGTGCACTTTGTCATGGAAATATCTTATTTCTCCTACATTATCTGGGTTGGAGGGTTTTCTTTTTTTTCAGGGGTTGGGGGACTTGAAATACTTCACCCCAAGCTCTCCTTAACTTGAAAAGTCTGTTGGCATTCTGGTAGACTTTCCTTTATAGGAAAGGTGATTTGCCTCTTTTAACAGCTTTTAATATTTTGTTCTTGCGTTGAATTTCTGGAATCTTGATTATTATGTATATGTTGTAGATATTTTTTGATGATGGCTAATTGTAGTGTTCTATATGCTTCATTTATCTGTATGTCAGATTCTTTATCCTTTCCAGCAAAGTTTTCTGCCATGATGTCTGTGAACAGGTTTTTTTTTTTAATTTATTATATTTTATTGAGAGATAAATATCAATGAGACATTTTCCAAGTTGATTAATAGGACAGTTTCAGTAATTAATACTTTTCACATTGTTATCTTCCTAGTGGTTATCCATAGCACAAGAAGCAGACAGGATACCTTGTCCAAACACTATTTGTGCAAATCTTTCTTCTCATAGAATTATGTGAAAGTAGCTGCATATTTTTTATTTTACTTTATTGAAGAACAAATAGCAATGAGACTGTTTCAAATCAAATTAGTGGACATATTCAATAATTATTTTGTTTTCATAGTGTTTTTTTGTTGTACAAGGTGCATACATGATATTCTATTTACAAACACTATTAGAGCAGATGCCTCTAATCAATGAATTAAGAGCTGTATACCTTTTTTTCAAAGCTGATTTATAGGACAGTTTCAATAATTCATACTTTTTTACATTGTTATCTTCCTAGTGGTTATCCATAGTACAAGAAGCAGACAAGATATCCTGTCCAAACACTATTAGTGCGAATCTTTCTTCTCATAGAAGTATACAAAAGTAGCTGCATATTTATCCTAACTATTCTGTATATACAATTACAGGATGGTCCTTCCTTTGTATCCCCTTTTTTGTTTAGTCCTGTCAGGGATGGATATTCTATTGGCATTCAATTATTATAGGTGCTTGAATTTAGCAAAACACTCCAACACAGTCCAGCAGTCCACAATGGCAGTGGGTTATCCATAGAAGTTGTTGACTTGAGCCTTCTACAGCTCAGCATATCAACATGGCTTTACTTTATATACCTTGTTTTTATGCTTTTCTGCTGGATGGTTAAGACCAAGATAAAGCAAGACCTTTTTAACAAGAAATGTAGCTTTTGTATCAGATAAGGTCAGTCAAGTCCCCTCAGGGTTTATCCTGTAACCCTGTACCACACTTTGAAGATCCTTTGTCAGTGTCCGCCATGTGGATGAGTCATGGCCATTGCTTGACCAATTTGCTCTCTGTGAACAGGTTTTTTAAAATGTCATTTGTGCCATTTCCTGCTTTATCTTGACTCTGGTCAATCTTATATTATTCTTTGTACATTTCCTGGTTTGATTTTTCATGGTCCCTTTCTATTTTTTAAGAAATCTTTCTTCTTATGATTGCTAAATGAAATCTCGTCTTCTAGATCTCAGATTCTATCCCTATCATGGTTCATTCTACTCTATATACTTTCAATAGAATTTTTAATCTCTTGGATAGCTGTTTGAATCTGTTTCATAGATTCTGTTGCTTTCTTATGCTTATTCATAGTTTCCGTCATTTTTCTAAGCTCCTCTACTTTTCTTATCTGTATCTGTTCTAGGTCACTAAATATGTCTTTAATTATAGTCAGCATCTATATAGTTCTCCAGAAATTATTTCTGATTTGAATTTTTTCTAGAGCCTTTTTCATCTTTCTTGTTAATTCTGCTGTTACTGCCCCATAGAGTACAGGTGGATGGCTTTTGGATTGTTCTACTTCATTGCCCCCTGGGTTGGCCTTTGTTGAGCTGGATGTCTGGGGTTGCATCTTGCTTAAGTGTCTTGTTATTTTCTATTTTAGTTCCTGAGTTAATGTATTTAAATTGCCTTATTGTCAGTGTTTAGAACTGCTAGGAAATGACTACTTTTCAGAATTGTCTCCCATGTATAGCTGGATACAAGACCTACCTCTCTAATGTACTGGGGATGAGGAGTTGCCACCCACTTTCTCATTCCCTGGTTCTTTGGCACTGAGATATAGTACTTTTTATTGACCCTTAGGCAATCTCAGTCATGGCATACCAGGAAGAAGAACTGGTTAGAACAATTATGTCACTTTGGCTAAAGTGGTACATTCATGGGCCAGGGAGATAGCTCAGTAGAATAAGCACTTGCCTAGTAAGTGCAAGGTCCTGAGTTCAATCCCTGGTACTGCAAAAAAGTGGGAAGATACAATCAGCAATAAGAATAGCATCAAACACAGCCTAGAAAACATAAACTGAGGTAGCTATTGTTTTTCCACGTTTAGCCATATGAGCTAGATCTATGGTTGTATAGCAAAAATTAAAACAAGTCATAAAATATCCACTAAATAAACCCTCAGTATGGGAATTTTACCTTCATGGGAGAAAATTTTAAGAGTGGAGGAAGCAAATAGAGAAATAGACAGGAAATTAGAATCAAGGCTGTAGGAGAAAGGAGGATCACACATACACTTTGAGAAACTGGTATAGAAGATAGGAAGGAAATAGAGAAGGAAGAAATATAAATAAGAACAGAACAGAGTAATAATAATAAAAAACCTAGAAGCTATGTTCATATAAAAACAAGAGCAAACAGTGAAGAAAATACAAAATAAAACAAAGAGAGAGAGAGGGAAAAAAAAAGGAAAAAGAAAAAATGTCCATTTTGGGGTGTGACTCTGTTGTCACTGGCAAAGACTAGGAATGTGTGTAGTGGCTGCGTGGGTGGTAGTGACAGTCCCAGCAAGCCCACACCTTTATTTCCACTGCAGTTGAGGCTGGTTTCTGGCAGCGAGGCTAGAGCTAGAGTGTCTCAGCCTCCTGTGCATGTGCCTCCTGTGGAGTTGAGTTTGGCCAGGAGCTAGTAGGTAGAGCCAGCAGTTGCTCTGAGTGCCACACTTGGTTGGTGCCTCTCCAAGATGGCTCTCAGACAGCTGCTCTTTTTTGTGGCAGGTCTTGCCTAAATAACTTACTGGCCACTTCAGTTTGGTGCATTGCTATGTTCCACTGGTGCATTTCACTGTGGTGGCTTCTGGGGTTGCCAGGAGTCGCCATGCATCTAGGTTTGAGCTACCCTCTCCTACACAGGGACTTCAGGGAGAAAGTGCTACCTGTCACCTCCTCCTTCTCCGTTGATCTCCTTGTGGGCTTCAATTCTTCAGATGCTTCCTGGGTTCTGTGGACCCACTTCCCTGCTTCTTCTTTTCCTCACATTGCTATATTCAGGTGTCTGGACACCAAATCTCAGAGGCTCCTTTTCACTGCTCACCATCTACCTTCTTCCCAGAAGTTCTTCAGGGAACTAGTGCTGGAGACCAAAGTCCTTTGAAATATATACATTGTGAATATTTTCTTCCAGTCTGTGGCTTGCCTACTTAATTTTAAATGGTGTCTTTTGAAGAGCATACATTTTATTTGTTTATTAATTTGTGGTACTACCGGGGATTGCACTCAGGACCTTGTGCTTGCCAGGCAGCCACTTATTCTACTGAGCTACCTCCCTGGCCCCTTATACATTTTAAATTTTGATGAGGTCTTATCCACTTTTATCACTAATGCTTTCTACGTTCTTTCTAAGAAATCTTTAACTTTTTTGATAGTCATGAAAATACTCACTTTTCGACTGAAGCATTTTCATTTTGTATTTGTCGTCCATTTTCTGGTTAATTTTTGTGTATGGAGTGAGATAGGGATTAAAGTTTTTCCCATATAGATACACATTGTTGCAACACAATTTGTTGAAGTCTTTCCTTACCTTGTTGAATGGGTTTGCCACTCTGTCAACAATCAGTTGACCTCTCTTCTCTGGGATTGACTTGTCAATCTTTACTCCAATACCAAATGTCTCCATTACTGTAACCTAGTAGTAATTTTTAAAACAAGGTAGTGTGAATCTTCCAACTTTCTTCTTTTTCAAGGTGATGGTGTTTCTGGAACCTTACTTTTACCAGTACATTCCAGAACCTGTTTGCCAATTTCTATGAAATTTGCCGCTAGGCTGAGTGCCACCAAGTAAAGCCTGGTAAATTCATGCTTGGTGGTGTTCTTTTATTTATTTATTTATTTATTTATTTATTTATTTATAATTTATTTTTTTGTCTTTTTGAGACAGGGTCTCACTATGCAGTTGAGGCTGGCCTTAAGCTCACTTTGTAGCTCAGGCTGGTCTTGAACTCACAACAATCCTCCTGCCTCAGCCTCCCAAGTGCTGGGATTACAGGCATGCGCCACCACGCCCGGCTCTCTTGGTGGTGTTCTTGGAGATCATTTTGGGGGTCTTCTGATGATATGCCTTAGAACTATTAGGCTTTGTTCTCTTTGAGTGTCTGTACTTTGTAACTTCTAGAGGGAATTTAGACTAGTAAACACTTCTCTTTTAAATATTTGTCTGGTTTTAAACCTTTGTCTAGAAATATAGGTTTTTTTGTTTTTGTTTGTGTCTTTTGTATAACAGTAGTTACTGTTTCAATCAAGACTATAAGTGTTGACTTAGTATAAGAAAAACAAGAAGATAATATAGCACATCACTGATTAAGGTCTGCATCTAAAGGAGGTGTAAGAGAATGCTATTTTCCTCTGCTGTATCAGAATTGATCTTCTGCTGCTACATTATATTTCTTAACTATTAAAGATACAGTTTTATGGAATTGCACTTAGAAAAGTGTCAAATAGTACAAGAGATAGATTAATTGCTTTTATTTTTCCAAATAAAGATGCATTTTCCCTCAAGTCTTATTTTTGTTGTAATTACAAAATACATGGTGTAGTAAGGCTTGTATTTGTTAGTGACTTTTAATGGCAGAGAGAATTATGGTGCAGTGTGTATGTTTTTGGAATTGGTATCCATTTTTGTAATTTTCAGTTGTGGTTTTATAAATATAATGCTGTCCACAATTTATGATCCCAGTTACATAAATCTCTCCTTTTATTCTATTGTACTAAGCACATGTAAGTGTTATAAATAAGATTTTAGAGGAACTTTTATGTCATTTTAATGGGCTCGTGTATATACTGAATAACTGAATTGCAACTTTTAATTTCAACTTTGAGTGTTCTCACAGTAAAAAATTTAAATACTGAAATGGAGCAGGGCATCTCAGGACAGTGATAGAAGGAATAAGACCTCTATATTCATTTTATTTGAGTGTTCATATTGTTTTATGATACAAACAGGCCATTTTACTCTAGATGACAATTATTGGTAGTGAAGAAGTATGCTAGAATTATAGATCATTTTTCAATTTTATGCACATTTCTGTCAGCTGAAAATAATTGCTAATTTGGGTTTTCTATGGAAAAAGAGGTGGAGATTATATTATTAACTTAGTTGGGAGGCATATTTTTAAGTCATTAATCATATGTATTGCTTTATAACTGGAATATTGCTTTCTAAGTGGGATATTATAAAAATATTTAGAATCCTCTAGCATAGGCTCAATAAAAATAAATATAGAAAAATAGTACCTTGTGTGATTCGGATAATCTCAGACTGAAAACTGATGCCATGCAAGGCGAAGCGCTGATCGTGTGTGCTGTAGACTTGAAGCATGAGAGAGCCTTTAGCCTGGAAATACCCACATGCCCAGATCTGTAGGCTTGTTTTTGGTTTAAAGGTTATAATATCTAGTGTCCCTCGTCAGGTGCATGTTGTAACAGTGAAAGACTTCCAGTATTTCCCACAGAAATTTTTGTAGGTGCAATTACTTGCTTTCTATTCCCTGGTATTGTTCTGTTACATCTATTTTTTGAAGTGAAAAGATAAAAGTAGAGCTATGCTGTTTTATTAAAGAAATAGGCTCCCTGTATAGGAACTCTTGCTTTTTTCATATCTTTTGAAATTATGATTTTGTACAAGCCATAATTCCTCCTAGCCACAAATAATAGTACTAAATTGTGCCACACAGTATTCTAGATACTTCTTATATTTTGAGTCAGGTGATCTTTATGTATACTCCGTGAGGTAGGTTTCCCATTTCACAGATGGGGAAACACACAAATATTGCACAGATAAAAAGTGACAGAGATGGGACAGCTATGGAGAATTTCTTCTCTTAACGATATGGTATTCTACCTCACTTGAAACTAATGAGTAAATTTTGTAATCAATATTTTAAACATTATCATTATTTTTTAATGTATTTGGTATAATGTCTCACAATGCAGCTTGGACTTGTAGTGATCCTCCTGTTTTCAATTTCCCAGTCCTGGGATTACAGGCATAAGCCACCATGCCTGGTCTTGGCAGCCAGCTCTGTGTCCCTGGGGGCGGGGGCCGGCACGGCATATGGTAAGCGGATCAAACCCCAGTCCTTAAACATTATTTCAATAACGTCTTATGTTCTGTTATTAAAGATCTCTTCGGGAAGTTTGTCTAGTAATTTTTATAATTTCCACTAGAGGTCAGTCTATCACCTGATTATAAATAGTTACATGAACGTGCAAACTTAAAGAGAAAAAATAAAATTTCAAAACAAGATAGTAGGAGAGTAACAATTATTAATACTTTGCAAACTATTATCTTTAATGAATCAAATGACAAGATACTGATATTTAATAGCCCAAACAATATTAGCAGAAAACTTTTCAATAAAGTAAAAGAAATTAGTAAAACTATCTCTCAGAAGACCAATAGTGTTGAACAAACTTTTTAAATATATTTATTTGCTGTTTGTGTTTCTTCATCTGAGAAAATGTCTATTAATCACAGATGCCCATTTTTGGACTGGGTCTTTCAATTTGGGAGGTCTGAGCTTTTTGAGTTCTACATGTTCTCCATAGTACTCCTTTGTCTGAGGAAGAGCTGGAAGACATTTTTTCCCCACATTGTGGGTTTTCTCTTCACTCTGTTGGTGGTTTCCCTTGCTGTGCAAAAGCTTATTAATAAGATGATATCCCAGTTGTTGATTCTTTGTGATAGTTCCTGTGTGATTGGGATTTTGTTAATAGAGTCTTTGCCTACAGCAGATATAATGTTTCTGTTTTAATTTTGAGATCCTTGATCCATTTTGAGTTTAGTTTAGTGCATGGTAAAAGATGTGGGACCAATTTAATTTTTGGCATCTGCAGAGCCAATTTTTCTGGTACTATTTATTAAAAAGGCTTTCAGGGAATATGTTTGGTACATTTTTAAAGATAAGGTAGCTGGGTATGTCTGGAATTGTTTCTGCATCTTCTAATCTGTTCCGTTGATCTTTGTGTCTTATTTTGTTTGCCAGTACTATGCTATTTTTATCACAATAGCTTTATAGTATAATTTCAAATCAGGGATTGTGATGCCCCAGCCTTGCGTTTGTTGCCTAGAATTGCCTTTACTATTCTCTGGTTCCAAATGAATTTTAGGATTGTTTTCTCTAATTTTATGAGATACACTGTTAGAATTTTGATTGAGATTGCATTAAATCAATGTAACAATTTTGGAAATATGGCTCTTTTCACTATATTGGTTCTTTTCTTTTTTTTTTGCTTTCTTTTTTAAAATTAATTTTATTGAGAAAAAAATTGCAATGAGACAGTTTCAAAACAGGTTAGGAAAGTTACAGCAATTAACACATTGCATATTGTTGTCTTTGTAGTATTCATTTATAGCATAGGATACAGACATGATATCCTGTCCAAACATAATTAGTACAAATCTTTCTTCTTATTGATGAAGAGAAAGTAGCTATATATCTATCCTATTTTGTATATGCAGGTAAAAAACGGTCCTTACTTTATATCTCCTTTTTTCTTCAGTTTTGTCAGAGATAGATATTCCATTGCCATCCAAATATGGTAGGTACATGAATTCAGCAAAATATTCCAATATAGTCCAGTTGTCCACAATAGCAGTGGGTTATACACAGGACAGGCAATGTCTGAATCTTATGACTTGAGCCTTCTACAGCTCAGCATATTAACATGACTTTACTTTTCATATCTTGTTTCTACACTTTTCTGCTAGATGGTTAAGACCAAGATAAAGCAAGAAATGTAACTTTTGTATCTGACAAGGTCAGTCAAGTCTTCTTGGGACTTACCCCAAAACCCTATACTGACTTTGTAGATCCTTTGTCAGTGTCAGCCTTGTAGATGAGTCATGGCTATTGCTTGACCGATTTGCTTTTTGTGAAAGCCTGAGAGAATGTTTTCTCTCCATGTGACTCTCCTTAGGCACACATTACATCATCAGTCACATTCCTCTGTGGCCCCATAATCTCCTTAATCAGAAAATTTGGGACACAACTGAGATTCATGAAGTTACAGTATAGGTTCTCCTATGTCTTTGAGTCCTCACTGATCTTGAGAGGCTAGGGTCAAAATGTTGGCTGACCTTGTAGCCCTTCTTTTCCTCTAATTTTTGGTCTGAAAATTTAAGTTGTTAACCCTCCAGAAGAGAAGCTTATTATTGCCCTACAATATGTGCAGGTGGGTTTAACCTCACTATCTGTCTGTATATCAAACGTCTTAGGTGTAAGATGGAGCATGTATTTTTCATCAAATATTGATATGTTAAACTTTAAGTCTCTACTGAATGTGGAAAAAGTATTAAAAAGAAAAAAATTAAAAAATGAATAAACACATTTTTACACAGTAATTTGGAAATCTAACCATATACAGCATTGTAGCAGGGTAGTCCTGTGACATTTTTTATTTCTTGTCTCTTTTTTTTTTTTCATTTACTACTCTTTAAAAAAAACAAAAAGCACTTACTTGAGATACAGTCTGGCCATACTGGTATGTCACGAAAAGAAGTACGTATTTAGAAGACCAGAATGACAGGCATTTCAAGCATGACCCCACTATTACACATTGTTATCTTTGGTGCGGTCACTCAGTTCATAGTTATCAACATATATAGTTAGTTAGTCAGGGTGAGAATCCCACCAAGTAACTGCTAGTTTCAACAACCTGCTGATAGTTCTCAGGATCATAGCCTTGCCCATCTTGTACATATAAATAAAGGTATGGCTTTGCCCTTGTCATGTTTCCTAGCTTTTCTCCTTGCCCTCTTTTCATTGTCTAATCCTCAGATTCTCACTTTCCTTTTAATTGTGTTATACTTTCAATTTTTATTTCTTCTTTTGAGTTCTTATGTTAGGGAGACTATATTATATTTACACATATGAGTCTGGTTTATTTCACTTATGAGTATATGTTCAAGTGGCATCCACTTATATATGAAGGTTTCAAGTTTATCATTATTTATGGCTGAGTAATACTCTATTGTAGTTGAATGTCAATGGAGTGCCCACTTTTGACAGGTGTAGACAAAGGAAGGGTTGTAGAAAGAAAAAATCAGGATGTGTGTGTATAGACAGTACAGTTCGGATAGATAACGCTGTGCTTCTACATAATTCTATGAGAGGCAAGATCTGCACTAATGGTGGTTGGACAGGATATTATGTCGGCTTTTAGTGCTATGGTCATCCACTAGGTAAATAATTATTGAATCTTTGATATAATTCAGCTATAAAAAAACCTGTAAATATAATTTCATGTATGCACCTTGTACA
>PVKA01052793.1:0-11499 GCA_004027165.1 Ctenomys sociabilis
CCGCTACCCGCGGCTCCTATCGTGCAAGCATGGCGGATCTCGCGATACAGCAAGCTATATAGATTTTACAAACCAATCACAACAGGAGGGGCCCAGGCACAGCAACAAAAAACCCGGAAGCCGGAGGTGGGCGCTATCTTAGCAGACACGATGGGCGGGGGAGCCAAAAGCGGCCGGTATCTCAGAGCGGCTCCCGACACCCTAACTTTAAATAAATAGTAGCAGGCAGAGCAGTGGTCCATGCCTATAACCCTACTACTCTGGAGGTAGGAAAATGAAAAGTTTGATCCCAGTCTCAGCAATTTAGTGACACTTAGTCTCAAAATAAGTGTGTAGTGTGTTCCTAGCTCAGTGCAAATTCCAGTACTAAAAAAAAAAGTCTTAGCCCCAGGGGTGGTGGTGCATACCTATAGTCCCCACACAGGAGGTTGAAGCCGGAGGATTGTTGCAAGTTTGAGACCAGTGTGGGCTACAAAGTAAGCTCATGACCAACCTGAACTGCATAGGGAAACCTTGTCTCAAAAAGAAAATGACCAAAAAAATTAATCATTTAAATTTAGGTCTTAATAAACAAACAAGCTTAGGTCTTTACTTTCTGTGAAGCCCACACTTGAATGCATCGTGAAATATTTTCATAATATAATTTTTTGACACAGGGTCTCATAATGTAATTTAGGCTGGCCTTGAACTCAATATGTGTCTCGGGCTGGTCTTGAACTCACAAAGATCTTCCTGGATCAGCCTCTCAAATGATGGGATTACAGGCATGCACCACAATGTTCACAATTTTGTTGATTTTTTTTTTTTTTTTTGTACTGGAAACCAAACTCAGGACCCTGTGCTTGCCAGACAAGTGCTGTGCCACTGAGCTATATCACCGGCATCTCATTTGTTTTTGTTTTTAAAGCAAATGACAGCAACCCAGATTTGATAGACCTAACCCTAACTTTACTAAGTTGCCAGCATCCGTGCATAACTAGAAAACATCCTTAAATTTGTATGAACCAGAAATATATTACCATTATTTTACATCTTTCATTACTAAATACTGAAAAAAGTTGACATTGTTTCTGTGGAGGACCCGTCCTGGCGATGTTAGCTTCACAGCAGTGCACACTGCTTGGCTCACGTGTCAAACACAATGGAAAGCAGATCCACGCTGGTGTTAAGAGTACAGTCTTGTCCTAGCACTACTCAAGAGCCAAGGTTTGGGGCTGGGGAGACGGCTTAGTAGAACAAGTGCTCCTGAGTTCAATTTCTGGTTCTGTCAAAAAAAAAAAAAAAAGCCAAGGCTTACCCTGGATCACATTTAATAAAATGCAAAATGCATACAGAAGTTACAATTTTAAAGACAACAAAATGATCCTATTGTGTGGTCCCCACAATAAACTCAAAAGTCTATGACAAAGAGGGGCTCCAAAGAACTGTTTATAAATACCTTTATTATTTTTCTGTATTTTAGTGAAGGGTCTACAAGGTGTTCAGGTTCTCACTACTAGATCAGACTTGTAGAGATCCACCTGTTTACAGCCTCCCAAGCGCTGGGATTACAGGTACATGCCATAATGCCTAGTCTCAATTGTCATCTCAGTGTGCCTCAGTCCCTGTGCCTGCTTGCAGGCACTTTAATCCACTGAGCTTGCAGGCACTTTAATCCACTGAGCTATTTGGCCAGCTCTTATAAATACTTTATTTTATTTATTTATTTTTGCAGAACCAGGAATTGAACTCAGGCCCTTGTGCTTGAAGGGAAGTGCTTTATTCTACTGAGCTATCTCCCCGGCCCCCCTTATAAATACTTTAGATTAGGTACAGTTATACTGAAAGTTGAGTTCGTCTGAAATCTTTTTTTTTTTTTTTTTTTTTTTTTTTTTGTCTTTTTTGAGACAGGGTCTCACTATGCAGTTCAGGCTGGCCTTAAGCTCACTTTGTAGCTCAGGCTGGTCTCGAACTCACAACAATCCTCCTGCCTCAGCCTCCCGAGTGCTGGGATTACAGGCCTGTGCCACCACGCCCGGCAATGAATTACCTTTTCAGATTTTATTTTTATTTTATTTTTTTATTTTTTTGCAGAACCGGGGATTGAACTCAGATCCTTGCGCTTGTCAGGGATGTGCTTATTCTACTGAGCCATCTCCCTGGCCTCCTCGTCTGAAATCTTAAAAAAAAGTTCCTGTTAATCCTCAAATGGTGCTTGTTAGGGTTTAACACTTCTGTTGAATCACTTGTTACCCAAGTGTAGCAGCGGCTCCTTACCATTTATTGTTAAGGACTTTAACTCTCCATCTTCTTCAACTACTCTTTCTTGACCATTCTCAACAATTCTCTTTGTGGTGAGCTTTCCTTTTTTTTTTTTTTTGTGGAACCAGGGATTGAACTCAGACCCTTGCACTTGCCAAGGAAGCGCTTATTCCACTGAGCCATCTCCCCGGCCCTGTGGTGTTTTCCACCATTAATGATCTTAGTAGAAGTTGATATAGATTTGAAGTTACCCATCATGCTGCTGCCAAATGATGTGGATGAAAATGAAGTGAGACTGCCATGACCTAGGGATCCAAATGAAGTACATCCTTTATCAAATGAAGAAAAATCGTCCCTGAAAGAGACAGCTTCCGGGGCAACTAGCTGCTTGGGCCCCCCTCCTGAACCTGACTTGGACAGGAGTTTCTTTCCCTCAATAAATATATTCTGCTCATTAAAAAAAGAAAATCCACCTCCAAAGGATGGAAATCCACTGAAGGTGGAGAGAAAAGAGCCTGTATCACAGCTTCTGCTTCCTCAGGGACCCTTTCAGTTCCCAAAAATGTCTTCAAATGGGTCTTTGTTACCAAAGAAGTCAAACAAAAATGGATCCCTTCCACCAAAAATTCCCTGAAGACATCTTCTGGGTTCCAGAATGTGAACCCAGACTCAAATGAACCGTCAAAGTGACGTCCACCTCCTCCACCACCATTGAGTCCTTCTCTGCCATACTTGTCATAGCTGTCCCGTTTTTTTAGCATCTGATATCACCTTGTGTGCCTCAGCCACTTGTCTAATTTTCACTCTGCTTCTTTATTCTCAGGATCTTTATCTGGGTGCCACAGTAGTGCCAGTTTGCACTATGCTTTCTTGATGTCCGCAGGGGAGGTGTACTACTGTACACCTAGAACTTCATAGTAATCCACCATATTTGAACAGTGCTGAGGGCCAGGGAGATGGCTCAGTGGAATAAGCGCTTCCCTGGCAAGCACAAGGGCCTGAGTTCAATCTCCAGTTCCACCAAAAAATATAAATTAAAAAAAAAAAGGAACAGTGCCGGGACAAGTGCAAGAACACGATCGGCACGGTGAAGAGGAGGTGTGCAGCTGGTCCCCTCATGGCTCTGAGAAAATAGGCTGGTGGTGGCTGTGGTCTGTTTGTAATCATTATGGTCACAAACTAATTAGTGTTATACTTTCCCACTTTAATCCTTCTAATGCACGGATAAAAAGCTCTGTCAGTAGTTTCAGAGTTTCAGTCTTTTTTTTTTTTTTTTTTTTTTTTGCGGTACTAGGCATCCTGCCTGTTTATATAAATAGAGATTTATGGTTTATATAATCTCTATAAATAGAGATTTAAAGGCTGATTCCTTTTTTTTTTTTTTTTTTTTTTTTTGGTGGAACTAGGGATTGAACTCAGGCACTTGCCAGGGAAGCACTTATTCCACTGAGCCATCCCCTGGCCCTGTCATGTTCCTTCTAAGTTTGGGTTTCAGTTATTCATATTTCAATGTAACACATAAAAGGCATGAGGACAGATGCTGAGTCTCCCAAAGGAATGGCCAACTTTTCTCAAGAGCACCTCAGACTTGAGGAGCAGCTCTAATCCCAGCGAAGACATCCCAGAGTTACGTGGTGCTGACACAGACCCTTACCCAGCCTGAGAAGCAAGTGTAGCAGCACCCAAATACTCACCTAGACACAACGAGGCCAGCAGCAGTGCTGCGCAGGCCGCATACTGGTGGGAGAGCTGGAAGAAAACCTGGATTTATGCTACCAATAGCACTGAAAATATTTGGTATACCATCACCAAAAAATATTAAGTGGGAATTGTAGTAACATGCTTGTCAAGAACAGATGACATTCTAGCTCTGGTATGGCCTTAGAAGTTTAGTTTACCACAATGTCTTTAGTTGCTGATAGGGTAATAATGATGTTTTGCTATGATATGGTTGCACTGAAACAAATGCATTTTTACCTTTAAAAACACAGTTATTGGGCCAGGGAGATACTTCAGTGGACTAAGTGCCTGCCTGCTTAGGCAAGTACAGGGACCAAGGTTCGATCCCTGGCACCCCATGCCCATCCTGCACTGATCCAGTGGTGGACTCCAGGCATGGTGACATATGCCTGTAATCCCAGCACTAGGGAGGCAGAAAATGAGGATCACTATGAGTCCGAGCTTTGTAATAAGACCCTGCACACACACACACACACACACACACACACACACACACACACACACACATTAAACTAAAATGATTTCAAGAAACAAAACATAGGGCTGGAAAGATAGCTCTGTGGAGTCAGGGCTTGCCTAGCAAGCACAAGGTCCTGAGTTCAATCCCTGGTACCACCAAGAAAAAAAATAAAAGGTTGCACTTAAAACATTATTTTTTAGCTGGGGAGATAGTTCAGTGGCTTAAGCCCCTGCCTGGTAAGCACAAGGTCATGAGTTTTCTCCTCAGTACCAAGAAAAAATTAAAGCTTAATAAGGAAAAAAATGGGAACTAAGCTTTTGTAAATAAGCAGGGAAAAAAATAAGTAGGGAAGAGCGGTTGAAGGTGCTAGGTTTTTTCAGGTAACTGGCAGAGCAGAGAACTAGGCAGAAGGATAAAGGGAAAGGGGCTTGATGAAACAGAGAAAATTTGGGAAAGAGAAGGAATTCTCTGGATTGGACCAAAAGGAAGACTTCTATGGCCTTTTGCCAGGGGTGGAGTCCGGAGGGGATGTTTAGATGTACCTGAGGGGCTGACTGGGGGTCTTCCCTGAGGTGGCAGGAAAGGTGGAAGTGAATTATGCCCTGGGCTAAGTTGGAGGAGGGGGAAAATGGTCCTGGGAAGATGGACTTTTGTTTTAAGGGCTTCAGCCGTATTATATGACCACCATGATGATGTTAGCAATTCATCTAGGGAGGGTAGGGAATGGAGAGAAAAAGAATATATTAGGTGCTGGTACGAATTCCCTATGATGAATGTGATCATCACATGTACCTAAAATGTGCCAATAAACTTAATTTAAATTTTGTTTTCTGAGACAGGCTCTCACTATGTAGTTCAGGTTGGCCTTGAACAATCCTCCTGAGGCAGGAGGATCATTGTAAGCTCAAGAGCAGTCTGGCTACAAAGTGAGCTCAGCCTGAACTGCATAGTGAGACCTTGACTCAAAAACAGACCAAAAAAACCTTGGCTATCCATTTAACTCCAAGCAAATTCTACTTAAATCCAGATTGTATTTCAGAAACATTCTGTCAGCCTTTCCTGTTCTGAATTCTGGTATGAGATCTTTTAAGCTATGGTGCACATCAAAAAGCCATGGGACCTCTGTTTTATAATAAATGAGGCAGGGACTACGACTCAGGAGCTGTTGGCAGTGAGATGGTGGCAGTGAGATGGTGGCAGTGAGATGGTGGCAGTGAGATGGTGGCAGTGAGATGGTGGCAGTGAGATGGTGGCAGTGAGATGGTGGCAGTGAGATGGTGGCCTACCTTCTCTCCCTTCTTTTTAGTGCAAATGAAGGGCATTTTGTCCTCAGGAGTCTCTTTGGGTCTGGCCAGACATTGTCCACACAGTGGGTCCACCTCTTCCACAGTGTCTATAGGAAGTGTTCCACATTTTACTTTTCAAAATTGACAAGAGTTCTACTTCCAGCTAAGATGGTACAACAGAGACCTGGGTTACCTGCACTTGAACCACTGACAACACACAAAATGCACAGACAGTTAAAGGCCACGACCTGAGGGAGGGCTGGAACCCCAAGGCAAAAGACAGGCAGGCGCTGAGTCCTCCCTGCCTTCAGGGAGTGCTGAGAAGGCAGGGAGGGCACTGAAGTGTGGAAGCCCCAGCGGGGCCTGGATGCACATAGGCAGGAAATCCCCTGCAGCAAAGAACTAACCAACAACAAGAATTAAAGACAGCTTTCTAGAGCTCCAGAAGAGCCAGCAGTGAGTTTATGAGGATGATGCAAAAGCAACCCACTGTCCAGAGACTCAGAGCAGAGACAGAGTCATATAGCGGTGCTCCAGGGGTCGCTGGTGCCAATTACCTTTTTCTTTTTGCTTAATTTTGGTTTAATTTCTGGGTTGATGGTGATAGACTGCTCATGGGAAATAGCTTTATTGCTAGTCTTTAGATCCAGGAAAGTAGGAAATGACCACTTCTCAGAAAGGATCTGGGGGGGCAGGAAGGTAGTTCAGTAGAATAAGCACTTGCCTGGCAAGTGCAAAGGCCTGAGTTCAATCCTTCGTTCCGTAAAAAAAAAAAGTGTCTTCTGGGAATAGTTGGCTTTTGGGTTTTGAGACCTTCAAGATCCTACTACTTCAAGGGCCAGCCAGGTAGCTCAGCAGACTAAAACGCCTGCTTAGGCAGATGCAGTGGCTGGGGTTCAATCCTCGGCATGCTGTGCCAGCTCTGCTCCTGGGGTGCACTGAGACGACCACTGAGATTGGGAGTGTTGGTACATGCCTGCAATCCCGGTGTTTTCTATTTTTTATTTTTATTTTTATTTTTGCTTTATTTTTATTTTTACTTTTATTTTTATTTTGCTTTATTTATCAAATACCAATGAGACAGTTTTAAGATACCTTGACAAGATGGATTTGATAAATTAATACATTGCAAACTGTTTTCATAATGTTTTGGTATCACAGAAGGTGCATACATGATATTATACTCACAGACATTATTATACCATATGTCTCTTATCAGTAAATTAAGAGTGTAGCTGTTTGTGTATCTTATTTTTTATATCTGATTTACAAAGATTCAATAATTAATATTTTCTACCTTGTTATTCTCCTAGTGGTTGTCCATAGTACTAGAAGCCGACATAATATCCTGTCCAACCACCACTAGTGCAAATCTTTATTTATTTATTTTTATTTTTTTGTCTTTTTTTTTTTTTTTTTTGCGGAACCGGGGATTGAACTCAGGCCCTTGTGCTTGCCAAGGGAGCGCTTATTCCACTGAGCCATCTCCCCGGCCCCTTTTTGTCTTTTTGAGACAGGGTCTCACTATGCCATTCAGGCTGGCCTTAAGCTCACTTTTGTAGCTCAGGCTGGTCTGGAACTCGCAACAATCGTCAGCCTCCTGAGTGCTGGGATTACAGGCCTGCGCCACCACGCCCAGCTCCATTAGTGCAAATCTTGCCTCTCATAGGATTATGTAGAAGCACAGCGTTATCTATCCCAACTGTACTGTCCATACACACACATCATGATTTTTCTTTCTATGCCCCTTCCTTTGTCTACACCTGTCAAAGAAGGGCACTCCATTGTCATTCAACTAACTTAGGTGCCTGAACTCAACGACACAGTCCAACACAGTCCAGCATTCCACAACAGTAGTGAGTTATCTGAAGAAGTTGTAATCCCAGTGTTTAGGAGGCTGAAAACAGGAGAAGCACTATGAGTTTGATTTAAACAGTGAGATGCGTAGACCTTGGACTAAATACAACAAAAAGTAAGACCTTACCTCAAACAGACAATAAAAAAACAGATCCTACCTCTTCAATTTATTGGGAATTAGAAGGTGTTGCCTGCTCGGCCCTGCCCCTGGCTATCTGCCCCTGGCCTGTAGTAGTTTATGAAAGAACATCTGGTTAGAACAATTATATCACCTGTGCCAAAGTAATATAATCAGCAGTAACAATAGCATCAAACACAGCCTAGAAAATGACATGCTGTTAATTATTAATTTCTCACCTTTAACAGTATGAACTGTATTTGCGTTTTGTTCTTTGTTTCTTGGTACTGAGAATCAAACTCATGGCCTTATGCTTGCCAGGCAGGAGCTATGCTGCTGGACCACACACATAGCCTTACATTTGTGGTTATCCAAAAATCTAAAATGAAATTTTATACTGTAAATAAGCCCTCAGTATGGCAACTTTACCCTCAGCAGAGAAACTTTTTAAAATTTTTTTGCCTTTTTGAGGCAGCATCTTGCTTTTTTTTTTTTTGTCTTTTTGAGACAGGGTCTCACTAGGTTGGCCTTAAGCTCACTTTGTAGCTTAGGCTGGTCTCGAACTCACAACGATCCTTCTGCCTCAGCCTCCCCAGTGCTGGGATTACAGGCATGAGCCACCACGCCGGGCTAGCATCTTGCTTATGTAGTTGAGGCAGGCTGGCCTTGAACTCACCCCATAGCCCAGATTGGCCTCCAGCTAGCAGTGGCCATGGCCACCACATGTCCCATCATGCCTGGCTTCAGCAGAAAACAATTAAAAGGGATTAGAGAACAAAATAGAGAAATAGATTAGGAAGACAATAAATGCTAGGGTGGAAGACAAAAAAAGATTATGCGGGGCTGGGAGATGGCTCAGTGGAATAAGTGCTTTCCTGGCAAGTGAAAGGGTCTGAGTTCAATCCTCAGTTCCGCCAAAAAATAAAAAAAAAATTATGCAAACTTTGGGACACCTGTGAGGAAGATGGGAGAAAACAGGATGAAGAAATAAAAATAAGAGCTTGGCACTGAGGCCAGCTTGAGTCACACCGTGAGTCCAAAGCTAGCTTCAACTACATGGTGACTCTGTCAAAAAAAAAAAAAAAAAAAAAAAAGCCGGGTGTGGTGGCGCATGCCTGTAATCCCAGCACTCGGGAGGCTGAGGCAGGAGGATTGTTGTGAGTTCGAGACCAGCCTGAGCTACAAAGTGAGCTTAAGGCCAGCCTGAACTGTATAGTGAGACTCTGTCTCAAAAAGACCAAAAAAAAAAAAAAAAAAAAAGAATAAATGAAATAAAAACAAGAACAATGAAGAGGAGGAGGAAGAGAAGAAGGAGAAGAAGAAGGAGAAGCAGCAGCAGCAGCAGAAGCTGGGCTGCTGGTGCATGCCTATAAATCCCAGGAATCAGAAGGATCACTCCCAGTTCAAGGCCAGCCTAAGCTACAAAGTGAGTTCAAGCCCAGTCTGAATTATATAAGGAGGCCCTGCCTCAGGAGAGAGAGAGAGAGAGAGAGAGAGAGAGAGAGAGAGAGAGAGAGAGAGAGAGAGAGAAATCCACTTCTTCAAGGCATATCTCTGCATCAGCGGTAGAAATAGATCATGTGGATGAATCCTAGCAGGGGAGCTGTACTTTACTTAAGGGTAAAGGAGAATCCCAGAGAGCTGGAACCTCCAGCTGAGGCTGGAACCCCATGTGTTCAGCCTGCAACACAATGCGTGTCTCCTGGGGCCTTGAACCAGCAACCCCAGCTTCAGCCCACCTCAACTTCTCTACATTGCCCTCCCTGACAGTGGAGCCACTGGGTGGATTGGGCCAATGTCTGCTGGGAGTTCTGAGCTCAGCTGGCTCCTCTCCAAGGTTGTGATGGCCAGTCATCCTCTCCTAGGGGACAATCGTTTACCAGCAGTTTAACTGAACTCAAATAACTCACCAGTCCCTGCAGTCCGCTGCTCAGTTCCCCTGGTGTATCTCTCTGTGGAAACCTCTGGGGTGTGGTTTGAGCCCCTCTTCCTTCCACACGGGGAGTCAGGGCTCAGGGAAAAAGTGCCACCTGCCATTTCTTTCTTCATTTTGTATTCTTCTGCTGGTTTATTCTCTTTTCAAGCCATCCTCTCCCTGATTTGCAGTGCTGCTGCTGTCCAGGAAGTTCTGATGGATGGCCCTCTTCTGCTCTCTGCTTCTGTTTTTCTTTTAGTTTTCCCTTTCTTTTTTGAGACAGTCTTCCTGTGTAGTCCAGGCTGGATTTTTTTGTTTGTTTTTCAAAAGTATTTGGTGCAGGGTCTCATTACTCAGCTTGGACTCTTAGTGATCCTCCTGCTTTCTGCCTCCCCAGCACTGGGGTTACAGGCACGTGCCACATGCCCAGACTCTGGTGAGGCTTAGCACACTCTGGGCGCAGGCTGGTGCAGCAGATGCACTTGCCAAAGTAGGTGCTTAGTCCACTGAGCTATCTTCCCCACCCTAGGCTGGTTTTTTTCTTTGTTTTTTCAAATGTATTTGGTGCAGGGTCTCACTGCACAGCTCAGACTCCTAGTAATCCTCCTGTTTTCAGCCTCCCACAGTGCCCAGAAATGGAACCGTGGTTCAGTGCTAGCTAAACAGGTGCTTAGTTTGCTGAGCTATGTGGCCAGTTGTCTTTTTTTGAATACATGGAGGCCGGGGAGATAGCTCAGTAGAATAAGCGCTTTGCTGGCAAGTGCAAGGACCTGGATTCAATCCCCAGTTCTGGAAGAAAAAAAAAAAAAAAAAGAATACATAGGCCTTTTGGCCAGAACTGCCATCTTCCAGTGATTTGCCAAAATGACCAACACAAAGGGCAAGAGGAGGGGAACCCGGTATGTGTTTTCCAGGACTTTTAGAAAACATGGGGTCATTCCTTTGGCCACTTACATGCCAATCTACAAAAGGGGTGACATGGTAGACATCAAGGGAATGGGTACTGTGTGAAAAGGACTGCCTCACAGATGTTACCATGGCACAACGTTACCCAGCATGCTGGTGGCACTGTTGTAAACAAGGAAAGATATTTGCCAAAAGGATTAATGTGCTCATTGAGTATATTAAACACTCAAAAAGTCATGATGGCTTCCTGAAATGTGTGACGGAAAATGATCAGAAAAATAAGGAAGCCAAAGAGAAAGGTACCTGAGTTCAACTGAAGCGCCAGCCTGCCCCTCCCAGAGAAGCACACTTTGTGAGGACCAATGGGAAGGAACCTGAGTTGCTGGAATCTATTCCCTGCGAATTCATGGGGCTGTTTCTCTGCCATTCAGTACCTAATTGGTAGCTTAAGTGTTCTAGGTCCAGGGGCTGGGGAGATGGCTCAGTGGAATAAGTGTTTCCTTGGCAAGCGCAAGGGCCTGAGGTCAATTCCCAGTTGTGTTGTAGGTCCTATGTAAAAATAAAATCATCCTGTGTTGTAAGGGTGGTTTTCTTAGTTGAACAGTTATGTGATGCCTTCTTACCTCAGAAATATTTGCAGCAGATTTTCACTGTACCTAGTAATTATGTCTAGTCTTTACTCTTCAATGTTTTTCTTGCTGAAAGATATTGCTGACGTATTGTGCAGGTATACACCCAAATATTCAAATACTTGTAAAATATTTATACTGGCTTGAAGATCCTGTAAATCATCATGGGGAAAAGATGTATCAAAATAAATGGAAGTCACTTCAAAAACAAATGTAAGAGCCGGGCGTGGTGGCGCATGCCTGTAATCCCAGCACTCGGGAGGCTGAGGCAGGAGGATTGTTGTGAGTTCGAGACCAGCCTGAGCTACAAAGTGAGCTTAAAGCCAGCCTGAACTGCATAGCGAGAC